>CAAE01014590.1:1338634-1363389 GCA_000180735.1 Tetraodon nigroviridis
AAAAGTCGTAATTTTTGCCATCTGCCAGAGGCCTTGATAACAACTACTGCCGTAACCCTGACAACGAGAGGAATCCCTGGTGTTACACCACGGACAGTGAAACTCGCTGGGAGTACTGTCAGGTGCCCACCTGCGGGGACTCAGCCAGACCAGGTAGCAACAGTCACAGGATGTTCCTCGTTAC
This sequence comes from Tetraodon nigroviridis, assembly GCA_000180735.1. Taxonomy (NCBI): domain Eukaryota; kingdom Metazoa; phylum Chordata; class Actinopteri; order Tetraodontiformes; family Tetraodontidae; genus Tetraodon; species Tetraodon nigroviridis. The sequence continues at coordinate 1,338,819 of CAAE01014590.1, forward strand.
TGAGGAAGTGTAGGTGGGGTCACACAAACCCTTTGGATCTACGTTACACCTGCAGATGATGCTGTCATTCCACCGGAAGAGGAAGACTGTTATGAAGGAGATGGATCAAGTTACCGCGGGATAACCTCAGAGACAATCAGTGGGAAAAGATGCCAAGCTTGGACCTCCATGACCCCCCATAGCCATGTAAAAACACCACAAAACTTCCCTGAGGCGTAAGAAAGCCCTGCAGATCTAGAACCAGACCTGGAGCTGATCAGATGGGATCCATGTTGGTCTTACATGCCTCCTTTTCTTTTTCTAACAGGGACCTCAGAAGGAATTTTTGCAGGAACCCAGACAGAGACCGAGCTCCCTGGTGTTACACTACCAACCCAGGAGTTCGCTGGGAGTACTGCAACTTAAACAAATGCTCTGCAAACACACCTAAGCCGACTCCGTCCACTGCTGCCAAACCCCAGGTTCCCACCACCCAAGACAGCGTCGAGCCAGAGAGGGGTATGTTTGTTTCTTTTAAATTCCCTTCAGTTGTCACTGTTTGTTTGTTGGCTTATAAGATTCTTGGAATTAGACTGTAAAATTGGCAATGGTGAAACATACCGGGGCAAAACCTCCATCACCATCTTGGGTGTGACCTGCCAGGCCTGGAGTGCTCAAAGCCCCCACCAACACAACAGCTTCACCCCAGAAACTCACAGCGACAAGGGCCTTGAAAGCAACGTAAGTATCCCACTGTTGAAAAACAACTTTTAAAGGTAATTTTTTTTTGTATTCTTTTATCACTTTTTCCAGTACTGTAGAAATCCAGATAGTGACGTGAATGGACCGTGGTGCTTCACCACAGACCCCAACAAGAAATGGGACTACTGTCAGATCCCAGACTGTGGTAGGTGAACACCACAATAAAAGGTCTTTGTAGGTGCACGAGTGCTGCTTTGCAAAGTCTGTGTATCGATGATCATTGATGAATTTATGACACCGGACCTGATTTTAGTTGGACTAAAGTGCGGCTCGCCGATCATTAAACCAAAACGCTGTTTCGGTCGCATCGTGGGAGGCTGCATATCCAAACCTCACTCGTGGCCGTGGCAAATCAGCCTCCGGACCAAGTAAGCAAAGGTGTGTTGGAGGGAAATGGTCCGGAGCGGTTGTATGATCTGTTGTACTTTTGCAGCACTGGAATCCATTTTTGTGGAGGAACTCTGATTGAGCCCCAGTGGGTCCTGACAGCTGCGCACTGTCTGGAGAGGTCAGAGAGGATTCATTAAAGAGCTCTTACCGCTATGTGGTATGGCCCAGCGTGCGCTGAGTCACGTGTTGTCTGCTGCAGGTCCAAACGGCCGGCGGCCTACAAGGTCCTGCTGGGAATCCACATGGAAGCTGCCAGTGAGCCGTCCAAACAGGTGAGGAACCTGGAGAAACTGGTGCTGGAACCCAACGGCGCTGACATCGCCCTGCTCAAACTCCAAACGTGAGCCTGTGTTTCCATTAATGTTTCCATATTCTTCTACTACACTAGTTTTAAAAAAACACTGATTTTGCGTTGTTTGTTTGTTTGTTTAGCCCTGCACTTATAAATGACAAAGTTCTGCCAGTGTGTCTCCCAGAAAAAGACTACATTGTCCCCAGCGGAACCGAGTGCTACGTCACCGGATGGGGCGAAACTCAGGGTAAAATGCGGTGTGTTGAACAGCTGATATTAGCATGAGGCTTCAGGATTGCTAACAGGAAGGTGTGCAGATACAGTGACCAAAGGTGTCCTGAAGGAAGCCGGCTTCCCTGTGATCGAGAACAAGATCTGTAATCGTCCCGCCTACCTGAACGGCAGAGTGAGAGACCACGAGATGTGTGCTGGCAACATCGAGGGCGGAACTGACAGCTGTCAGGTACGGAAACACACCACAGTGCAGAAGGGGGAAGAAGATTTAAGAGAAGCCATTGTCCAACATCTGGATCATACTCACATTTGAATGTTCTTCAAACCTCAGAGGGGACGAGACTTTTCCAGACAGCAGAAAAAACCTGCAGCGTGCTCCTTTGGAATAGCACGTCCCCCTAAATGCAATAAGGTTATTGACAGGTGTCACTGAGTGACAGTTAGTGAAGCACATTAACCATCTCTTTACCTTCATTAACCTAGCAAAAAAACCTCAGCTCTCATAGAAAAACTTCTGGCTACTTGAAGCGGGTTTGGGATCCCAGTGGTCTTGCCTAACTGGACCGTGAGCCACAGATCGGTGTAACGAAGTGGTGTTTTAATCTCAAGTTGTGTCTCGTGTCTCTCTGCAGGGCGACAGTGGTGGTCCGCTGGTGTGTAACTCTCAGAACAGGTTCATCCTGCAGGGCGTGACCTCCTGGGGTCTCGGATGCGCCAACGCTATGAAACCTGGCGTCTACGCTCGGGTCTCCAAATTTACAGACTGGATAAGCCAAACCATCCAAAACAACTAACTGGACATTTGTAGTGTTGTTCCTTCCTATGATGGAGATACTGTAACAAAGTGATTTTCTTTGACTGTGTCTGGACAAAAATCTATCTTTACTAAAAAGAAATGAGGAAGCTATCAGTAACCCTTAGGTGCCCCTAATATGATCCAAGTTTCAGAGGTCAAACCTCTAGAGAGTCGACAGATGCAAAAAAGAGAGGTGACTGTACATACCGAGTAGTGTGCTATTCAATATTTTTGAGATAATTTCAACAATAAAATAGAACATAAAAAGAAAACAAAGTGTGGGCATTAATTTAGAGCAAATAGAGGCACTGATGATGCAGGGAAAATTAGTTAAAACAGTCTTTAAATCATCTATCTATCTATCTACAGTCGATCTTTGGATGGAAACGTTAACTCACACATCCGAGAAAAGATTTTGTGTTCATCTGGACTTTTCAATTTTCTTTTTGAAAAACGTTTCGCCTTCTGTCCAAAAGGCTTCATCAGTTCTCAAGCCTTTTGGATAGAAGGCGAAACGATGAACACAAAATCTTTTCTCGGATAACTATGACCTGGATGACTGAGAACCTACACAGACATGTTAACTCACACAACATCAGAACTTCTACGGTGAAATGAAAAATCGCAACAAACACTAAATTAGACCTCCAGCACTGGCAGGAGTGCAGATCAGCGATAGAGGAATGATGGAAGGTTTATCATTTGTTTTTAGGGTAAAAGTCAATTAAGACAAGCATCTGAAATGCAGAAATAAATGTATACATTCATTTATTCACTTGTGTTTGAGACAACAATGACACATTCTTAACCAGCTAGTTTGTTGTTTTAACCCTGTTGGTCATCTTACTCAGCGTCACTTATTTGGTTGGTTCTCTTCCACCATCTTTTTCCTAAAAAGAGCAACAATTTTAAAACAACATTCAACACATCTCCTTTTGTTGTTGTTTGTGAGAGCATTTCTCACCTGTCTGGAAACTCCACGTCGTCGATGGTGTCGGGAAGCGGCACTCCTTTGGTTTCAGGCAGCAGCAGCACTAAAGCTCCTCCCATGAGTGAGATGACTCCTGGATGAAACAACAGGGAAGGTTAAAACCATCCAAACCAAACAGATGTATGGACAGTTTTACAACTATTATGTCTGAGGAAAGAAAACATGTTTTTGGAGCTCCTTTTCTTCCTTTACCGCCGAATAGACAAACATACCAAAGACGATAAGAGGCAATTCCTGCCAGACGTTAACAAGTCGGTAACACACGAATGGAGCGACAATCCCTCCAATATCGCATAGAGTCGAGCAAATGGACACTCCCAGGTTCCTATTTGTAAAAATATTGAGACTTATCAGGTGATGAGGACATAGTTTTTGGTAAAACAGACGGTTTCAAGACTTTCAGGACTGTTTTTACCTGACAAATGTTGGGTAGAGCTCAACGTTGACAAATATGACCAGCTGCACGGCCATGACGATTTCCTAACCGACCGATGCTGCCCACCACCGTCTTAGCCCAGTGCATACCTGAGGTTCAAACGTGCAGGAGACATGCTACATGAACACGTGTTTGTTAATTTACTGCTGCAGTTTAGGTGTGAAGCAGATGTTACTGTCAGGGATGAAGGCGGTGATCAAGCAGGACAATCCAGCAATGAAGTTGGAGGAGGCGAAGGGGAGGCGCCGCCCCATGCGTTCGATGGTAAAGAAGATTAATAAGGCAGCGGGTATCTCCACCAGAGCTGGGATGAGGAAGTCGATGTAGAGGTTTTTTGCTGTTATCCCCACCCGCATGATGAGCCCCTGGTAGACCACCTCAGAGGTGAACCTGCAGAGAGGTGGAGGATTCACCAACGGCCACAGACCAACACCTTTCTGTCCGATTTATCCAGATTTACCAGTTAAACATGAGAATTAGGGTGTATTTCCTCATATTGGGGGTTCTGAACAGGTCCAGTATGGAGCCAGAGGGGGAGTCACCTTCATCTTCCACCAACGCCTGGAAAAGGTCACAGCACCTCAGCAACAACGTTGTGCTCGCTGTATTTTCACCATTTGTTAACAAATCAACAGTGTGGGAAAGGCAAGATTTGAGTTACCTCAAGGTTCTTGGAGATGTTCCTCTTGTTCTCTGTTGCCATGGCGTTCGTGATCTCATACGCTTTTGAAAACTTCTTCTGAGAAACGAGCCACCTGGGCGACTCTGGGATAAACCTCCAAGAAAGCAGTTCACAGGTGAGAAACGGAACAAATCTTGGCTGTAGATGTTTCCAGGTTCCTCACCAATAATAACACACGAAGATAAAGGAGGGAAGACAAAAGGCCGCCTGCAACCAACGCCAGTCGGTGATGAAGTAGGCCAGCAGTGGGATGATGAGGAAGCTGATGCTGATCAACATCTGGTAAAGTATTCCCACAAAGCGCCTCTGCTCCACACCAACAATCTCTGTGACTACAGAAGCACAGGTGAGCACGTCAAGGACGACCATCGTACAGGTAAAACCAGCAGAGGGCCGAGGCCGGTTCAACTATTAAACAAGTTCTGTCAACTCTACAGTTTGAGTTTAGCCTCTCGGCAGGTTAATGGTTGCTAAGGCCAACTAGCTGTAAGGCATGAAAGCAGATAAACCAGCCAAACAAAAGTTTTAATTAAAAAGGCTAAAGCAATATCATAAGTAGAAAGAGGAAAACAAGGATGTGATCATTACGCAGCACGTAGCAGCTTGTAAAGCTTCCTTTAGTACCAAACCCAATGACGGCCCTGAGGATCAGGATACAGATGTAGCTCGGAACTACAGCCATTGAAATTCCTCCCATGCAGTTCAGTAAGGTTGTCATGATGATGCTGACCTTCCTGCCGTACCTGCCCGAACACAACACAGAGATACTCACACGAACAAAGAAAAACTAAAGGAGCTGTTTACAAAACAGTCATAGAAAATAACAAAAAGCTGCAAATGTGCCTCACGTATCAGCAAAGTAGCCAACGGTCAAGCTGCTGACCAGGCGGCCCACTCCAAAGATGGACTGGAACATGTCAACCAGCCAGGAGTCCGAGCACACCAGGTTGAACTGGGACAGAAGAAGAGGTTCAAAGTGCTTTTCAGCTAAAGCTACAACCAACTGGTGACCTTCTCCTCTTACCTCAGTGACAAAAGTCCTCCGACCTTCATAGTCAAACTCCCAACCCTCCTAACAAAGAATCACAACAGCAGAAATGTAGATTAGTGTGGAACAAAATCAGACTAGACTAGGGTGACCAGACCTCCTGGTTTAACTGGAACTTTCACTGATTTCAGCTATGTGTCCTGCCGGGTTTTAACGGCCCTGTTGTTTTTTTCTGTTTTACGCAAGATCCGTCCTAGGCGTCCTGATTTTTTTCATATTTTTTATTTTCTTGATAACACGTTACATCTGGCAGGAAGCCATTTAAAGCCATAACAGCTCATTCTGGTTGGAGGTCGTTGTCTTTGTCCCATGTGTTTGTAATCACACAGTTGTCAAATCGATTGAAATCGTAACTATTTAAAAAGCTCCAGCGTTACTCCCATGTCTGGAGCTTGATGCTCTTTGGTCCATGAACCTGCATTAGACTGGACACCTTGAAAGCACTGCTCATTACTCAGGTTAACTTTCATGACAGTTGCTCTGAGTTCTAGAAAAGGATCAGTGGGAACCAGAGATCCTGAAAAAGGTCCACTCCCGCATGAATCACCAAGGGTGCACAACGCACTCATTTAGTTTGAGCACGACATGCTGATGTGTAGAGTAATGTTAAAATGTTTTACATTTGTTTGTTTGTCTATTTGAATGGCCACATTTTCTTTGGCTAAGCAATGTAAAGGAAAGCAAGTAAATGTTTTTAAATGTATCACCACAGCTGAGTACTAAAATCGCTTATATTTGACCTGAGTTATTTAGTTTAAAGGCTGGTCCTCACCTTACAGGCGCTGAGCGGGACTCCCGTCAGGTTCAAGGTCTCCGTGTCGCAGCCCAGCGTGGTCGTGTTCCAGTCCACGTCGAACCGCGTGCACTTGCTGGGCTGCAGCCTTCCGGATGTGTTGCTCAGAGGCACCGTCAGGCTGCGGGTGTGCTCCAGGCTCCAGCCGCACGCCCGCCTCATGTCCACCACCGCGGAGTCCCGACACCAGTGGTCCGGGGTGTAACCCTGGAACACGATGCCGGCAAGAAACCCTGCAAAAGTCAGCTGCAACACGCCGAGCAGGGCGAAGATGCGCTTCTGGCAGCGGCCCAAAGCTCCAGCTTCTTCCAGAACATCATCAAAAGTCGCCATCACGGCAGCTGGCACCAAAGGCTCGGGCTTCTCTGGGAACTAACTCGCGTGTGCGCCTGAACCCAGGTTCACACTGGTTTACAGTCTGTTCCAGCAGAAATGTGGGTGTTGGGCGGAGGGACACCAAGAATTCCAGTTTTTTTACACAACCATAATCAGCCCACAAAGGCGCTTCCTCTGAACTTGTCACGTGGAGCCTGAGCTCCCCCCACACAAGTGGAGATGTTTGGGGGACCCCTGGGTGATGTGGGACACGCAGCTCAGTCAGCAGCATCTGAAAAACTGGACATCAGTTGGTTGACAAGAGGACCTCATAAATACACAGAAATTATTATGAGCAAAACAGGAGCTGTTTCGCTTTTTGAACATCTAAAGTGTCATGAGATAACATCAGATATGAGTAGCACTTCAAATAAAATTAAATTCCAATGAAATTATAATTGAGCAGAACATGGTTGGATGTGTTTATTTACATCCGCATCTGATGTTTCATCCGGTTGCCTGTTTATCTGATGCAAAGAGACCACTGGGATCAATCAGTAACTATTTACCACTCTGGTGACTTCTTCTAAAACATATAGTAAAAAAATGTATTGATCAGTTTTCTAAAGTTAAACAGTTTATTCATTGTTAGTCTTTACTTAAAAAAAAAAGACAATAAAATTTAACACTGTCAAACAGAGGGCAAAAAAAGCTTAAAAAAAAGGAAAAGTGAGCAGGAGTAAATGGATTTGTTTTACCGTCAGATATGTCACACTGCTGGCAGCAGCGATGTCCTCACAAAGTTACAGATACATTGAAGGACTATAAATGTTGGACCGTAAAAAAACCACATAAAATCGGAGACTGTCATATGCAGAAGCAGCACAGCCTTACACTTAAAGATACTTTTTGAATTCTCTTCACATCTGAGGTAACCACCTTTTTTTCCAAGATCATGACAATCAAATTGTCTGACCAGCTGATTTTCTTGCTTTGGCTTACCTTCCGGAGCCTACCGAGGAACGATCGTCGTTATAGAATCTGGAAAAACATGCAGAGCTCCCCAAAGTTAGATCTCTGAGTGCAACTGGACTTGTTAGAGACCTTTCACCTTCTCTCCAGAGGGCTTTTTCACTTCTAAACTCGCCGAGGGCAGAGCTTGAAAATATAGCCTCTGTGAAACTTGAGTGTGCTAATAATATGGGTGTTCATCTGAGAGTTGCTGGCAGGGTCGTTGACCTAGTTCGCCCTGCCAACGACGCTGCCAGCAACTCTGAGATGACAGATTATTAGCACCAACTGCCTGTGGTCTCCCTGTCAGAAAGTCCCTCCTGAGCAGGAGGGAGACGGCCTCTTCGGGTTAGGGTTAGGGTTTGGGATAATGGTGGTGTCTTTGAAGCAGGTCAGGACAACAGCTTGTTTTATTGAGGTGTTGAAGGTACCTTGTTGTCTCAAGTGTCTGTTTCCTGTGATGGAGATACTGCGAAAAGGAAGGGATTTTCTTCGAACAGATAGTGCTGTCGTTCATGTTTTCTGACGGAGAGAATTGCGCCGTGTGAACACTCTTGTCTCGAGGAGTATTGCAGCGCCAAAACCGCCCACTCAACGCTAATGTTGATTTGTGCAGTGTGAATGCTGGAGCACCCTAACATCAAATTAGACCTCCAGCACTGGCAGAAGTGAAGATCAGTGATAGAGGAATGATGGGACGTTCACCTAGATTCTTTATGGTAAAATTCACTTAAAAGAGGCCTCTGAAAGGCAGATATGAACGTAATAATTCATTTATATACTAATATTTAAAACATGAATGACACATTGCTAAACAGTTACACTGTTGCTTGGACTCCGTCGGGCAGCTCACTTATATGTTGGTTCTCTTCCACCATCTTTTTCCTAAAAAGAGCAACAATTTTAAAACAACATTCAACACATCTCCTTTTGTTGTTTGTGAGAGCATTTCTCACCTGTCTGGAAACTCCACGTCGTCGATGGTGTCGGGAAGCGGCACTCCTTTGGTTTCAGGCAGCAGCAGCACTAAAGCTCCTCCCATGAGTGAGATGACTCCTGGATGAAACAACAGGGAAGGTTAAAACCATCCAAACCAAACAGATGTATGGACAGTTTTACAACCAGAAAAACTAAGTTAGACCCTTACGAACAAAAGAGGAACATACCAAAAAAGATTAGCGGCAAGTCCTGCCAGAACTCAGCCATTCGGTAAAACACGAATGGAGCGACGATGCTTCCGATATCACACAGAGTTGAACAAATGGACATTCCCAAGTTCCTAAATGCAAAAATATTCAGGTGCGAGGACTTATTTTTGGTAAAACAGCAAGTTTAAAGATATTGTTCATTTTATTTACCTGACAAATGTTGGGTAGAGCTCAACGTTGACAAATATGACCATCTCCACGGCCATGACGACTCCTAACCGACCGATGCTGCCCACCACCGTCTTAGCCCAGTGCATACCTGAGGTTCAAACGTGCAGGAGACATGCTACATGAACACGTGTTTGTTAATTTACTGCTGCAGTTTAGGTGTGAAGCAGATGTTACTGTCAGGGATGAAGGCGGTGATCAAGCAGGACAATCCAGCAATGAAGTTGGAGGAGGCGAAGGGGAGGCGCCGCCCCATGCGTTCGATGGTAAAGAGGATTAATAAGGCGGCGGGTATCTCCACCAGAGCTGAGATGAAGAAGTCGATGTAGAGGTTTTTTGCTGTTATCCCCACCCGCATGATGAGCCCCTGGTAGACCACCTCAGAGGTGAACCTGCAGAGAGGTGGAGGATTCACCAACGGCCACAGACCAACACCTTTCTGTCCGATTTATCCAGATTTACCAGTTAAACATGAGAATTAGGGTGTATTTCCTCATATTGGGGGTTCTGAGCAGGTCCAGTATGGAGGCAGAGGGGGAGTCACCTTCATCTTCTGCCAACGCCTGGAAAAGGTCACAGCACCTCAGCAACAACGTTGTGCTCGCTGTATTTTCACCATTTGTTAACAAATCAACAGTGTGGGAAAGGCAAGATTTGAGTTACCTCAAGGTTCTTGGAGATGTTCCTCTTGTTCTCTGTTGCCATGGCGTTCGTGATCTCATACGCTTTTGAAAACTTCTTCTGAGAAACGAGCCACCTGGGCGACTCTGGGATAAACCTCCAAGAAAGCATTCACAGGTGAGAAACGGAACAAATCTTGGCTGTAGATGTTTCCAGGTTCCTCACCAATAATAACACACGAAGATAAAGGAGGGAAGACAAAAGGCCGCCTGCAACCAACGCCAGTCGGTGATGAAGTAGGCCAGCAGTGGGATGATGAGGAAGCTGATGCTGATCAACATCTGGTAAAGTATTCCCACAAAGCGCCTCTGCTCCACACCAACAATCTCTGTGACTACAGAAGCACAGGTGAGCACGTCAAGGACGACCATCGTACAGGTGAAACCAGCAGAGGGCCGAGGCCGGTTCAACTATTAAACAAGTTCTGTCAACTCTACAGTTTGAGTTTAGCCTCTCGGCAGGTTAATGGTTGCTAAGGCCAACTAGCTGTAAGGCATGAAAGCAGATAAACCAGCCAAACAAAAGTTTTAATTAAAAAGGCTAAAGCAATATCATAAGTAGAAAGAGGAAAACAAGGATGTGATCATTACGCAGCACGTAGCAGCTTGTAAAGCTTCCTTTAGTACCAAACCCAATGACGGCCCTGAGGATCAGGATACAGATGTAGCTCGGAACTACAGCCATTGAAATTCCTCCCATGCAGTTCAGTAAGGTTGACATGATGACGCTGACCTTCCTGCCGTACCTGCACAAACACAACACAGAGATACTCACACAAACAAAGAAAAACTAAAGGAGCTGTTTACCAAACAGTCATAGAAAATAACGAAAAGCTGCAAATGTGCCTCACATATCAGAAAAGTAGCCAACGGTCAAGCTGCCGACCAGGTAGCCCACTCCGATAACGGACTGGAACATGTCAACCAGCCAGGAGTCCAAGCACACCAGGTTAAACTGGGACAGAAGAACGTTTGTTGGCTAAAGCTACAACCAACTGGTGACCTTCTCCTCTTACCTCAGTGACAAAAGTCCTCCGACCTTCATAGTCAAACTCCCAACCCTCCTAACAAAGAATCACAACAGCAGAAATGTAGATTAGTGTAAAAGTAAATCAGACTAGACTAGGGTGACCAGACCTCCTGGTTTAACTGGGACAGTCTTGGTCTTGAGTCTTGTGTCCTGGTGGTGTTTCATGGCACCAAGGGTGCAAATAAATTGGTAACGCTCAAAGAAGTTCCCATCAGGGACTAATCAAACGTCAAATCAAGGTCAGATTTTCAGCTGAAGTTTTGGGTTAATTGAAACTAAGCTGCTCGAGTGGGTTAGTCTCACGGAGTAGATAGCCCTGGTAACGGGCTCAGAGTTAAGGCTGATCTGGCTTTCTGAAACCAAAAACACAGAGTTTCCCTCAAATCACAGCAAATTACTCAGAGTTTAAGAGAAACCTGCTTTCTGAAACGGCCCCTGATCTCAATCCATTGGGCAAAGCTGAAAAGGCTTGTGCTAGCAAGGCAGCCTGCACACTCCAGTCAGGAGGAAGGGGCCCAAGTTCCTGACAACTATGTGAGAAGCATGTTGGAGCGCATGCGAAACATTTGAAATAAGTCATATCGTTCAAAAGCAATGCTACCAGATACCGCTGAGGTGTGTGTAAACTTCTGACCCTCAGGGAAGCAATAAAAACTGTCTAAAAAGATCCCCTGGCATTATTCTGGCATTTAACAAATATAAATAATTTCAGTAATCTTAAATGACCAAAAACAGGGAATATTTATTCTTGTTTAATTTTAGACATTGAAAAAAAATATGTGCTTCTTTAAAAATATATATAAATTCTAGTTTGAACTGATCATCAGCTGAGTGATGCAGAAACACCGAATCTCTCGGATGCATTTTTCCGAATGAAATCTGTTCTATGTGGGAAGCAGGCTGGTCCTCACCTTACAGGCGCTGAGCGGGACTCCCGTCAGATTCAGGGTCTCCGTGTCGCAGCCCAGCGTGGTCGTGTTCCAGTCTACGTCGAACCGCGTGCACTTGCTGGGCTGCAGCCTTCCGGATGTGTTGCTCAGAGGCACCGTCAGGCTGCGGGTGTGCTCCAGGCTCCAGCCGCACGCCCGCCTCATGTCCACCACCGCGGAGTCCCGACACCAGTGGTCCGGGGTGTAACCCTGGAACACGATGCCGGCAAGAAACCCTGCAAAAGTCAGCGGCAACACGCTGAGCAGGGCAAAGATGCGCTTCTGGCAGCGGCCAAAAGCTCCAGCTTCTTCCAGAACATCATCAAAAGTCGCCATCACGGCAGCTGGCACCAAAGGCTCGGGCTTCTCTGGGAACTGACTCGCGTGTGCGCCTGAACCCAAGTTCACAAAATGGTATCAAGGTCCATTCAAGCATAAATGTGTGTCTTTAAAGGAGGTACACCAGAAAAGTTCTAGTACGTTACGCAACCATAATCAGCCCACAAAGGAGCTTTCTCTGAACTTGTCACGTGGTGCCTGAGTGGCCCCTCAAAGAACTGAAGATGTTTTGGGGGACTTCTGGGTGATGTGGGACACGCAGCTCAGTCAGCAGCGTCTGAAAACTGGACAACAGTTGGTTGACAAGAGGACCTCATTAATACATAGAAAGTTTAATTAGGAGCAGAACATTTTTGGTTGTGTTTATTAACATCCACATCTGGCCAGTTGTTTCTCTGTTTCAACCACCAACACAATTGCCTGCGTTTTTTGAAGATTTAGGATAAAATTCAACTTTGACATGAATTTAAAGCTTTGACGTTTGCAGTCAAGAGCTTAAAAAATCGTAACTCGGGCATCTTTTACCTGGTGCAAAAAGATGACTGGCATTAATTTGTCTTTGCTGACTTCTAAACACAGTCAGTAAGAGATTAATATTTACAAACATTGACCAGTTTAACATAGTAAACAGTTTAATCAAAGTTCAATGCTTTACGTAATTAAAAACATGGTCATAGGAAACAATAAAGTTCACAAGCAACTTTGTTAAAGAGCAAATAGAGGACAAAAAAAATCACCTGAGGAACAGAAAAATAGAAGCGAGAAGGAACAGGACCAAAATGGTCTATTTTAACGTATTTGTTTTGGATATTTTAGAGGAGTGTTTCAAACTAGTAGCCCTTCACAAAACTTGGTCTTCATGCTCGTGGTTTCCAAAAGGTTGGTGACCCCTGGTCTACACTGTTCATATATCTCATTACTGGTTATCCTGTTTATTAACCTCTCCACTCTTTGTGCTGTATATTGGCATTTTTTTAAGGTAGTCTGTTAATTAGTTTAGTTATAGTAATTTTATTTATTTTTTACTTTGCCGCACCATGGGTCTGAGAGGATTGTAATGTCATTTATTCTCTATGTTTATATGTATGGCAAACAAAGTTGGCATTGACTTTAAGATTCTGAAAACAGCTAGTTTGTTGTTTTAGCCCTGTCAGACAGCTCGCTCAGTGGCCTCATTTGTTGGTTCTCTTCCACCATCTTTTTCCTGAAAAGAGCAACAATTTTAAAACAACATTCAACACATCTCCTTTTGCTGTTGTTTGTGAGAGCATTTCTCACCTGTCTGGAAACTCCACGTCGTCGATGGTGTCGGGAAGAGGCACTCCTTTGGTTTCAGGCAGCAGCAGCACTAAAGCTCCTCCCATGAGTGAGATGACTCCTGGATGAAACAACAGGGAAGGTTAAAACCATCCAAACCAAACAGATGTATGGACAGTTTTACAACTATTATGTCTGAGTAAGGAAAACATGTTTTTGGAGCTCCTTTTCTTCCTTTAACCCCGAATAGACAAACATACCAAAGACGATGAGAGGCAATTCCTGCCAGACGTTAACAAGTCGGTAACACACGAATGGAGCGACAATCCCTCCAATATCGCATAGAGTCGAGCAAATGGACACTCCCAGGTTCCTATTTGTAAAAATATTGAGACTTATCAGGTGATGAGGACATAGTTTTGGTAAAACAGACGGTTTCAAGACTTTCAGGACTGTTTTTACCTGACAAATGTTGGGTAGAGCTCAACGTTGACAAATGATGACCAGCTGCACGGCCATGACGACTCCTAACCGACCGATGCTGCCCACCACCGTCTTAGCCCAGTGCATACCTGAGGTTCAAACGTGCAGGAGACATGCTACATGAACACGTGTTTGTTAATTTACTGCTGCAGTTTAGGTGTGAAGCAGATGTTACTGTCAGGGATGAAGGCGGTGATCAAGCAGGACAATCCAGCAATGAAGTTGGAGGAGGCGAAGGGGAGGCGCCGCCCCATGCGTTCGATGGTAAAGAGGATTAATAAGGCGGCGGGTATCTCCACCAGAGCTGAGATGAGGAAGTCGGAATGTAGAGGTTTTTTGCTGTTATCCCCACCCGCATGATGAGCCCCTGGTAGACCACCTCAGAGGTGAACCTGCAGAGAGGTGGAGGATTCACCAACGGCCACAGACCAACACCTTTCTGTCCGATTTATCCAGATTTACCAGTTAAACATGAGAATTAGGGTGTATTTCCTCATATTGGGGGTTCGGAACAGGTCCAGTATGGAGCCAGAGGGGGAGTCACCTTCATCTTCTGCCAACGCCTGGAAAAGGTCACAGCACCTCAGCAACAACGTTGTGCTCGCTGTATTTTCACCATTTGTTAACAAATCAACAGTGTGGGAAAGGCAAGATTTGAGTTACCTCAAGGTTCTTGGAGATGTTCCTCTTGTTCTCTGTTGCCATGGCGTTCGTGATCTCATACGCTTTTGAAAACTTCTTCTGAGAAACGAGCCACCTGGGCGACTCTGGGATAAACCTCCAAGAAAGCAGTTCACAGGTAAGAAACGGAACAAACCTTGGCTGTAGATGTTTCCAGGTTCCTCACCAATAATAACACACGAAGATAATGGAGGGAAGACAAAAGGCCGCCTGCAACCAACGCCAGTCGGTGATGAAGTAGGCCAGCAGTGGGATGATGAGGAAGCTGATGCTGAAGAACATCTGGTAAAATATTCCCACAAAGCGCCTCTGCTCCACACCAACAATCTCTGTGACTACAGAAGCACAGGTGAGCACGTCGAGGACGACCATCGTACAGGTGAAACCAGCAGAGGGCCGAGGCCGGTTCAACTATTAAACAAGTTCAGCCGTCACCTCTACAGTTTGAGTTTAGCCTCTCGGCAGGTTAATGGTTGCTAAGGCCAACTAGCTGTAAGGCATGAATGGCAAAAACACAAAAATAAAATTTGAAGCCGAAGCAACAAACGTAGTAGCTGCAGAAAAAGAGAGTTAGCAAAGATGTGATCATTACGCAGCACGTAGCAGCTTGTAAAGCTTCCTTTAGCACCAAACCCAACGATGGCTCTGAGGATCAGGATACAGATGTAGCTCGGGGCTACAGCCATTGAAATTCCTGCCATGCAGTTCAGTAAGGTTGACATGATGATGCTGACCTTCCTGCCGTACCTGCACGAACACAACACAGAGATACTCACACAAACAAAGAAAAACTAAAGGAGCTGTTTACCAAACAGTCATAGAAAATTACGAAAAGCTGCAAATGTGCCTCACATATCAGAAAAGTAGCCAACGGTCAAGCTGCCGACCAGGTAGCCCACTCCGATAACGGACTGGAACATGTCAACCAGCCAGGAGTCCAAGCACACCAGGTTAAACTGGGACAGAAGAACGTTTGTTGGCTAAAGCTACAACCAACTGGTGACCTTCTCCTCTTACCTCAGTGACAAAAGTCCTCCGACCTTCATAGTCAAACTCCCAACCCTCCTAACAAAGAATCACAACAGCAGAAATGTAGATTAGTGTAAAAGTAAATCAGACTAGACTAGGGTGACCAGACCTCCTGGTTTAACTGGGACAGTCTTGGTCTTGAGTCTTGTGTCCTGGTGGTGTTTCATGGCACCAAGGGTGCAAATAAATTGGTAACGCTCAAAGAAGTTCCCATCAGGGACTAATCAAACGTCAAATCAAGGTCAGATTTTCAGCTGAAGTTTTGGGTTAATTGAAACTAAGCTGCTCGAGTGGGTTAGTCTCACGGAGTAGATAGCCCTGGTAACGGGCTCAGAGTTAAGGCTGATCTGGCTTTCTGAAACCAAAAACACAGAGTTTCCCTCAAATCACAGCAAATTACTCAGAGTTTAAGAGAAACCTGCTTTCTGAAACGGCCCCTGATCTCAATCCATTGGGCAAAGCTGAAAAGGCTTGTGCTAGCAAGGCAGCCTGCACACTCCAGTCAGGAGGAAGGGGCCCAAGTTCCTGACAACTATGTGAGAAGCATGTTGGAGCGCATGCGAAACATTTGAGATAAGTAATATCGTTCAAGAGCAATGCTACCAGATACCGCTGAGGTGTGTGTAAACTTCTGACCCTCAGGGAAGCAATAAAAACTGTCTAAGAAGATCCCCTGGCATTATTCTGGCATTTAACAAATATAAATGATTTCAGTCATCTTAAATGACCAAAAACAGGGAATATTTATTCTTGTTTAATTTTAGACATTGAAAAACAATATGTGCCTCTTTAAGAATATATATAAATTCTAGTTTGAACTGATCATCAGCTGAGTGATGCAGAAACACCGAATCTCTCGGATGCATTTTTCCGAATGAAATCTGTTCTATGTGGGAAGCAGGCTGGTCCTCACCTTACAGGCGCTGAGCGGGACTCCCGTCAGAATCAGGGTCTCCGTGTCGCAGCCCAGCGTGGTCGTGTTCCAGTCTACGTCGAACCGCGTGCACTTGCTGGGCTGCAGCCTTCCGGATGTGTTGCTCAGAGGCACCGTCAGGCTGCGGGTGTGCTCCAGGCTCCAGCCGCACGCCCGCCTCATGTCCACCACCGCGGAGTCCCGACACCAGTGGTCCGGGGTGTAACCCTGGAACACGATGCCGGCAAGAAACCCTGCAAAAGTCAGCGGCAACACGCTGAGCAGGGCAAAGATGCGCTTCTGGCAGCGGCCAAAAGCTCCAGCTTCTTCCAGAACATCATCAAAAGTCGCCATCACGGCAGCTGGCACCAAAGGCTCGGGCTTCTCTGGGAACTAACTCGCGTGTGCGCCTGAACCCAAGTTCACAAAATGGTATCAAGGTCCATTCAAGCATAAATGTGTGTCTTTAAAGGAGGTACACCAGAAAAGTTCTAGTACGTTACGCAACCATAATCAGCCCACAAAGGAGCTTTCTCTGAACTTGTCACGTGGTGCCTGAGTGGCCCCTCAAAGAACTGAAGATGTTTTGGGGGACTTCTGGGTGATGTGGGACACGCAGCTCAGTCAGCAGCGTCTGAAAACTGGACAACAGTTGGTTGACAAGAGGACCTCATTAATACATAGAAAGTTTAATTAGGAGCAGAACATTTTTGGTTGTGTTTATTAACATCCACATCTGGCCAGTTGTTTCTCTGTTTCAACCACCAACACAATTGCCTGCGTTTTTTGAAGATTTAGGATAAAATTCAACTTTGACATGAATTTAAAGCTTTGACGTTTGCAGTCAAGAGCTTAAAAAATCGTAACTCGGGCATCTTTTACCTGGTGCAAAAAGATGACTGGCATTAATTTGTCTTTGCTGACTTCTAAACACAGTCAGTAAGAGATTAATATTTACAAACATTGACCAGTTTAACATAGTAAACAGTTTAATCAAAGTTCAATGCTTTACGTAATTAAAAACATGGTCATAGGAAACAATAAAGTTCACAAGCAACTTTGTTAAAGAGCAAATAGAGGACAAAAAAAATCACCTGAGGAACAGAAAAATAGAAGCGAGAAGGAACAGGACCAAAATGGTCTATTTTAACGTATTTGTTTTGGATATTTTAGAGGAGTGTTTCAAACTAGTAGCCCTTCACAAAACTTGGTCTTCATGCTCGTGGTTTCCAAAAGGTTGGTGACCCCTGGTCTACACTGTTCATATATCTCATTACTGGTTATCCTGTTTATTAACCTCTCCACTCTTTGTGCTGTATATTGGCATTTTTTTAAGGTAGTCTGTTAATTAGTTTAGTTATAGTAATTTTATTTATTTTTTACTTTGCCGCACCATGGGTCTGAGAGGATTGTAATGTCATTTATTCTCTATGTTTATATGTATGGCAAACAAAGTTGGCATTGACTTTAAGATTCTGAAAACAGCTAGTTTGTTGTTTTAGCCCTGTCAGACAGCTCGCTCAGTGGCCTCATTTGTTGGTTCTCTTCCACCATCTTTTTCCTGAAAAGAGCAACAATTTTAAAACAACATTCAACACATCTCCTTTTGCTGTTGTTTGTGAGAGCATTTCTCACCTGTCTGGAAACTCCACGTCGTCGATGGTGTCGGGAAGAGGCACTCCTTTGGTTTCAGGCAGCAGCAGCACTAAAGCTCCTCCCATGAGTGAGATGACTCCTGGATGAAACAACAGGGAAGGTTAAAACCATCCAAACCAAACAGATGTATGGACAGTTTTACAACTATTATGTCTGAGTAAGGAAAACATGTTTTTGGAGCTCCTTTTTCTTCCTTTAAACCCCCGAATAGACAAACATACCAAAGACGATTGAGAGGCAATTCCTGCCAGACGTTAACAAGTCGGTAACACACGAATGGAGCGACAATCCCTCCAATATCGCATAGAGTCGAGCAAATGGACACTCCCAGGTTCCTATTTGTAAAAATATTGAGACTTATCAGGTGATGAGGACATAGTTTTGGTAAAACAGATGGTTTCATAGACTTTCAATGGACTGTTTTTACCTGACAAATGTTGGGTAGAGCTCAACGTTGACAAATATGACCATGCTGCACGGCCATGACGACTCCTAACCGACCGATGCTGCCCACCACCGTCTTAGCCCAGTGCATACCTGAGGTTCAAACGTGCAGGAGACATGCTACATGAACACGTGTTTGTTAATTTACTGCTGCAGTTTAGGTGTGAAGCAGATGTTACTGTCAGGGATGAAGGCGGTGATCAAGCAGGACAATCCAGCAATGAAGTTGGAGGAGGCGAAGGGGAGGCGCCGCCCCATGCGTTCGATGGTAAAGAGGATTAATAAGGCGGCGGGTATCTCCACCAGAGCTGAGATGAGGAAGTCGATGTAGAGGTTTTTTGCTGTTATCCCCACCCGCATGATGAGCCCCTGGTAGACCACCTCAGAGGTGAACCTGCAGAGAGGTGGAGGATTCACCAACGGCCACAGACCAACACCTTTCTGTCCGATTTATCCAGATTTACCAGTTAAACATGAGAATTAGGGTGTATTTCCTCATATTGGGGGTTCTGAGCAGGTCCAGTACGGAGGCAGAGGGGGAGTCACCTTCATCTTCTGCCAACGCCTGGAAAAGGTCACAGCACCTCAGCAACAACGTTGTGCTCGCTGTATTTTCACCATTTGTTAACAAATCAACAGTGTGGGAAAGGCAAGATTTGAGTTACCTCAAGGTTCTTGGAGATGTTCCTCTTGTTCTCTGTTGCCATGGCGTTCGTGATCTCATACGCTTTTGAAAACTTCTTCTGAGAAACGAGCCACCTGGGCGACTCTGGGATAAACCTCCAAGAAAGCAGTTCACAGGTAAGAAACGGAACAAACCTTGGCTGTAGATGTTTCCAGGTTCCTCACCAATAATAACACACGAAGATAATGGAGGGAAGACAAAAGGCCGCCTGCAACCAACGCCAGTCGGTGATGAAGTAGGCCAGCAGTGGGATGATGAGGAAGCTGATGCTGATGAACATCTGGTAAAATATTCCCACAAAGCGCCTCTGCTCCACACCAACAATCTCTGTGACTACAGAAGCACAGGTGAGCACGTCGAGGACGACCATCGTACAGGTGAAACCAGCAGAGGGCCGAGGCCGGTTCAACTATTAAACAAGTTCAGCCGTCACCTCTACAGTTTGAGTTTAGCCTCTCGGCAGGTTAATGGTTGCTAAGGCCAACTAGCTGTAAGGCATGAATGGCAAAAACACAAAAATAAAATTTGAAGCCGAAGCAACAAACGTAGTAGCTGCAGAAAAAGAGAGTTAGCAAAGATGTGATCATTACGCAGCACGTAGCAGCTTGTAAAGCTTCCTTTAGCACCAAACCCAACGATGGCTCTGAGGATCAGGATACAGATGTAGCTCGGGGCTACAGCCATTGAGATTCCTGCCATGCAGTTCAGTAAGGTTGACATGATGATGCTGACCTTCCTGCCGTACCTGCACGAACACAACACAGAGATACTCACACAAACAAAGAAAAACTAAGGGAGCTGTTTCACCAAACAGTCATGGACATTGACAAGGAGCTGCAAATGTGCCTCACATATCAGAAAAGTAGCCAACAGTCAAGCTGCCGACCAGGCGGCCCACTCCAAAAATGGACTGGAACATGTCAACCAGCCAGGAGTCCGAGCACACCAGGTTGAACTGGGACAGAAGAAGAGGTTCAAAGCGCTTTTCAGCTAAAGGTACAACCAACTGGTGACCTTCTCCTCTTACCTCAGTGACAAAAGTCCTCCGACCTTCATAGTCAAACTCCCAACCCTCCTAACAAAGAATCACAACAGCAGAAATGTAGATTGGTGTGGAACAAAATCAGACTAATATTTTATGGTGTATATAACTATTTGACCAACTATTTATTTATGGTTGTATGTTGCAGTTGATTATAATTTATCTGTCAACCTTTCCCATCAAAGTCGGTGGGAGGATCCTAACACCTGATTGATTACCCTGCACATCAAGATAAGGCAAATCAATTCCAGAAAACAGCGTGATGCGGACGTTGTAATTACGTTCCGAACCGCTTGGTGACGCTATTCACTTCTACATTAGTTTGGATACTCTCTAACAAACATAGGAGTGCTCCTGCACTGGTATGTGAGGGAAAAGGGAGGGTTTCCTCAAGTTTTATTTTGGACTGTGGTTTTTTGTTTCGGTTTTTTTTTTTTTTTATTTGAAAAATAGTCTTTCACAGACTGATCAAAAGCTCCCTTTTCTTGTTTGTTCCATACCAACAGCATCAAACACTGTCTTCTCCTGCATAATTGCCAGTGATTCAAAAGTTTCCAAGATCAGCTAAAAACTTTAATGTTAACCAAGTGTGCTATTAATCAGATTTAGGTGTGGGGTAAATGAGATAATGTCTGTGGGAATACCCCCAACAACTTCAATAATAATAATAATGATAATGATAAATGCTGTTTTTAGAGTGTCCACTAGATGTCGCAGTAGTGGTGGCGTTGAGGAACCGAACTGGGCCGAGCGTGCGCGCCAACGTCCTGTCAAGTTGAAGGTGTGTGAGCAGGAGCATCACTCGTGACAACCTACACGCTGTTCTACAGATCGCTTCTGCACAAGACCACGAACCACACACTGACACGCTGGTCGTGGAAAACGGCGTCAGACGTCTGGCCAGAGAACACGAAGGAAGGCACATTTAAAAACCTCATTAAAAATTATAAAATGTATTTTAACAAAAAACAAGGTCATAATAGTTAAACTGTTTAACCACATTTTAATGAATAATGATTGATTGATTTGTTTTGTTTTGATGATTATAAGAAGACGATCAACGAGGATGGTGGATCCACGTGGTGTGTTAAAGGACAGGCAACATCTCTTGATTAATTAGGGTAACTCTGGTTGTGTTGTTTTAAGTTTATTACATGCACTATTTCACATATAAAGCAACGTAATAAATGTGATTACTGGTTGGTTTAATCAGACAAATCTGCAGTGAGCAGCAATCTGTTTTCGTTAAATGTTGCACATGTTCTTAGTAGTTCACCATTGTTAGCTGCACATATTGTTCGCCTCTAGACTGTGACAACAATGTTTTCAATCAAGTTAATGTCAGTTCGTGTTGAATGATAATTTTCTTTATTTACTTTGATAGTTTGATTATTCATTGATGTAGTAATGTGGGTTTCTAACGATTTAAAAGGATTCATGGTATAAAAGAGCCACTACCAGCCCCGCCCACCGACGTTAACGGGCGAGTTTGACAGGTATAATTCATGACAGGGTACAACACACGGACCATGAATTACTGAAATAGTAAAAAAAAAAAAAAGAAAAGAAAAGAAAAAAGAAATACCACGAATTAAACACTTATAAATCATTTTTAACCTAAAATTAATTAGTAATTCAGTTATATTTAAAACATGTAATTAAATATTTATTGATTTTTTTTTTTTTGACACTTTTAGTACTTCAGAGGAAGCAGGCTGGTCCTCACCTTACAGGCGCTGAGCGGGACTCCCGTCAGGTTCAGGGTCTCCGTGTCGCAGCCCAGCGTGGTCGTGTTCCAGTCTACGTCGAACCGCGTGCACTTGCTGGGCTGCAGCCTTCCGGATGTGTTGCTCAGAGGCACCGTCAAGCTGCGGGTGTGCTCCAGGCTCCAGCCGCACGCCCGCCTCATGTCCACCACCGCGGAGTCCCGACACAAGTGGTCCGGGGTGTAACCCTGGAACACGATGCCGGCAAAAAAACCCGCAGAGGTTAGGGGCAACACGCTGAGCAGGGCGAAGATGCGCTTCTGCAGCGGCCAAAAGCTCCAGCTTCTTCCAGAACATCATCAAAAGTCGCCATCACGGCAGCTGGCACCAAAGGCTCGGGCTTCTCTGGGAACTGACTCGCGTGTGCGCCTGAACCCAAGTTCACACTGGTTTACAGTCTGTTCCAGCAGAAATGTGGGTGTTGGGCGGAGGGACACCAAGAATTCCAGCGCGTTACGCAACTATAATCAGCCCGCCTTTGTGGGCTGATTATAGTTGCGTAACCAGAAATGGAACAAACATATAGAAAATCTTAAGTGCAAGTGAAATTCTTTCAATAGTACTGTGTCTTACTTTATAATTATTACGAACGACAAACATTTAAACTCTTGAACACTTCTCAGATTCTTTTCAGGTTTAGACCTGCCCCCCCCAGAAACGTGGTCTACAACCGCCACTGTAGGGCGCTTCCTCTGAACGTGAGTGGCCCCACGCACAGCTGGAGATGTTTTTGGGGACCTCTGAAAAGCTGGACAACAGTTGGTTGACAAAAGGACTCTATTAATCCACTTAACGCTTTGCTGACTTCTTCAAAACACAGTCAGTAAAAAGTGAATGGAGCGCCATCAGTGTGTGAAGGCTTTAATGATTCAACGTTACAAGAATGTGTGGTAGACCCATTTCACAAAGTTAAACAGTTTAGGTCACGTTAAAGACTTTACACGAAATAAAATGATGATAGAAAACAATCACAATCAAAAGCAACACCTTAAAAAGCAAACGGGGAGCAAAACAGAAGGCTGGAAAGAGCTAATTGAGTTGTCCCTTACCTGTTAGTGACGCTTCTAAAAGTGCGAAACCGCCTCGTTACTAGAATACACCACACAAACAAAAAACTGGGAACCAGTGTCAGAAATGGGCATCGAGCTTCCCCCACAGGCCAAAGTAACTCATCAGAACCGTTCATTTAAGTTCATTTTAGGGATTTAAGGGAAACTCGGCGTTTTTTAGCTTCAGAAAGCCGGCTCAGCACAACTTTGAGTCATTCACCAGGTTGAAATACTGTGTAGCTAGCTTGCCCGCTAGCAGGTTTCTTTTTTCATATAATCGGTGAGCACGTGCCCGATGTCACTGCGGGGTTGTCAAAAACGTGATGAAAAAGTCTCAGATATCCCAGACATGTCATGGAAGCCTTTCACAGAACAGTAGGTACCATTAAATCATTGAAATGACTGAAATCGGAGAGCAACAGCAACCAAAAACAGAACCCCTTCTGGACCGAGGAAAGATCAGCGGATCGAGGCGTCGGTGGTAACGGATGGCATTCAGTAAACCGACACGAGGCGGCGCTAAATCATCTCAGATTTTTTTTTTTCTTGTTTCGGACTTTCAGGAGAAAAAAATTAAAACATATTTAGAAAAGATTTTAAGACATGCACGTATAACAGGCATTTAAGTACTAACAGTAATGGAAAGGTCAAAGATTTGTTTTTTTGGTTAAGGGTATTTCTTTAGTTATTTTAATATAATTATCACAAGTTAAATGAAGCGATGAAACGCTGTTTAATGAGAAAAGGATGAACAACACATTAATAGTTTGTATTTAAATTCTATCTTACATGTTCGAACATGTTTATATTTTGCATGTTTTCTTTGAAAGTAATGTTTTTGGTGTACGCTGCACAAACATAACTAGACACCAACCAACTACCCCCGCAAGTCAGAAGGCTAGAGAATAAATATACTCACCAGTTTCAAAGGGGACACTTGGTCTCCAGCTGTCCACTCAGCAGCAGGACCGGATCTCAAGAAAAGCACATTTGATGGACTCTTTGGGTCACTTGGACACAGTTCACCCAGTACAGCTGTGTACATTGACCACAGCTGGTTGGAGTGGTTGTCAAAGACTTTTTAAAAAATATATCAGCCGTTGCCGTCTGCCAGTGGCCTTGATAACAACTGCTGCTGTAACCCTGACAACAAGAGGAAGCCCTGGTGTTTCACCACAGACAGTGAAACTCGCTGGGAGTAGTGTCAGGTGCCCACCTGGGGGTGTTCAGCCAGACCAGGTAGCGACAGTCACAGGATGTTCCTCGTTAGCGAGGAAGCTCAGGTGGAGCAACAGAAACCGTTTTGATCTGTGTGATGATGCTGTGATTCCCGTGGAGAGGAAGACTGTTGCTCGGTCTGAAAGTGTGGACCCATTAGAACAGGTTTATCCTGCAGGGCGTGACCTCCTGGGGTCAAGGATCTGCCAAGGCTATTGGAATCTGGCCACTGAGGTCTGCAAATTTACAGACTGGATAAACCAAA
>CAAE01014590.1:1363439-1420786 GCA_000180735.1 Tetraodon nigroviridis
GGAATTCAATAATCGTTTAGATTATATAAGTACTTGTGAAACTAGGAGTGCTCCTGCACTGGTATGTTAAGAGAAAAGGGAGGGTTTTCCCAATTTTTATTGAGAAAAAGGTTTTATTACATTTGGTCCAGTTGATCTTGTTTCTTTTGGACCATGTTTTCTTGCTTTGAAAAATAGTCTCTCACAGACTGATTAAGAGCTCCCTTTTCTTGTTTGTTCCATACCAACAGCATCAAACACTGTCTTCTCCTGCACAGTTGCCAGTGATTCAAAAGTTGCCCAGATACGCTAAAAATGCTAATGTTAACCAAGTGTGCTATTAATCAGATTCAGGTGTGGGTTAAATGAGATAATGTCTTGGTCGTAGACTGTGGGAATACGCCCAACAACCCAATTAAAAATATAATAATAATAATAATAATAATAATCATCTTTAAAAAATTGAACCATAATAACAAAAAAAAAAAAAAAAATGATAAATGCTGTTTTTATGGGTGTCCACTAGATGTCGCGATAGTGGTGGCGTTGAGGAACCGAACTGGGCCGAGCGTGCGCGCCAACGTCCTGTCAAGTTGAAGGTGTGTGAGCAGGAGCATCACTCGTGACAACCTACACGCTGTTCTACAGATCGCTTCTGCACAAGACCACGAACCACACACTGACACGCTGGTCGTGGAAAACGGCGTCAGACGTCTGGCCAGAGAACACGAAGGAAGGCACATTTAAAAACCTCATTAAAAATTATAAAATGTATTTTAACAAAAAACAAGGTCATAATAGTTAAACTGTTTAACCACATTTTAAAGAATAATGATTGATTGATTTGTTTTGTTTTGATGATTATAAGAAGACGATCAACGAGGATGGTGGATCCACGTGGTGTGTTCAAGGACAGGCAACATCTCTTGATTAATTAGGGTAACTGGTTGTGTTGTTTTGAGTTTATTACATGCACTATTTCACATATAAAGCAACGTAATAAATGTGATTACTGGCTGGTTTAATCCGACAAATCTGCAGTGAGCAGCAATCTGTTTTCGTTAAATGTTGCACATGTTCTTAGTAGTTCACCATTGTTAGCTGCACATATTGTTCGCCTCTAGACTGTGACAACAATGTTTTCAATCAAGTTAATGTCAGTTCGTGTTGAATGATAATTTTCTTTATTTACTTTGATAGTTTGATTATTCATTGATGTAGTAATGTGGGTTTCTAACGATTTAAAAGGATTCATGGTATAAAAGAGCCACTACCAGCCCCGCCCACCGACGTTAACGGGCGAGTTTGACAGGTATAATTCATGACAGGGTACAACACACTGACCATGAATTACTGAAATAGTAAAAAAAAAAAAAAGAAAAGAAAAGAAAAAAAGAAATACCATGAATTAAACACTTATAAATCATTTTTAACCTAAAATTAATTAGTAATTCAGTTATATTTAAAACATGTAATTAAATATTTATTGATTTTTTTTTTTTTTGACACTTTTAGTACTTCAGAGGAAGCAGGCTGGTCCTCACCTTACAGGCGCTGAGCGGGACTCCCGTCAGGTTCAGGGTCTCCGTGTCGCAGCCCAGCGTGGTCGTGTTCCAGTCCACGTCGAACCGCGTGCACTTGCTGGGCTGCAGCCTTCCGGATGTGTTGCTCAGAGGCACCGTCAGGCTGCGGGTGTGCTCCAGGCTCCAGCCGCACGCCCGCCTCATGTCCACCACCGCGGAGTCCCGACACCAGTGGTCCGGGGTGTAACCCTGGAACACGATGCCGGCAAAAAAACCCGCAGAGGTTAGGGGCAACACGCTGAGCAGGGCGAAGATGCGCTTCTGGCAGCGGCCAAAAGCTCCAGCTTCTTCCAGAACATCATCAAAAGTCGCCATCACGGCAGCTGGCACCAAAGGCTCGGGCTTCTCTGGGAACTGACTCGCGTGTGCGCCTGAACCCAAGTTCACACTGGTTTACAGTCTGTTCCAGCAGAAATGTGGGTGTTGGGCGGAGGGACACCAAGAATTCCAGCGCGTTACGCAACTATAATCAGCCCGCCTTTGTGGGCTGATTATAGTTGCGTAACCAGAAATGGAACAAACATATAGAAAATTTTAAGTGCAAGTGAAATTCTTTCAATAGTACTGTGTCTTACTTTATAATTATTACGAACACAAACATTTAAACTCTTGAACACTTCTCAGATTCCTTTCAGGTTTAGACCTGCCCCCCCCAGAAACGTGGTCTACAACCGCCACTGTAGGGCGCTTCCTCTGAACGTGAGTGGCCCCACGCACAGCTGGAGATGTTTTTGGGGACCTCTGAAAAGCTGGACAACAGTTGGTTGACAAAAGGACTCTATTAATCCACTTAACGCTTTGCTGACTTCTTCAAAACACAGTCAGTAAAAAGTGAATGGAGCGCCATCAGTGTGTGAAGGCTTTAATGATTCAACGTTACAAGAATGTGTGGTAGACCCATTTCACAAAGTTAAACAGTTTAGGTCACGTTAAAGACTTTACACGAAATAAAATGATGATAGAAAACAATCACAATCAAAAGCAACACCTTAAAAAGCAAACGGGGAGCAAAACAGAAGGCTGGAAAGAGCTGATTGAGTTGTCCCTTACCTGTTAGTGACGCTTCTAAAAGTGCGAAACCGCCTCGTTACTAGAATACACCACACAAACAAAAAACTGGGAACCAGTGTCAGAAATGGGCATCGAGCTTCCCCCACAGGCCAAAGTAACTCATCAGAACCGTTCATTTAAGTTCATTTTAGGGATTTAAGGGAAACTTGGCGTTTTTTAGCTTCAGAAAGCCGGCTCAGCACAACTTTGAGTCATTCACCAGGTTGAAATACTGTGTAGCTAGCTTGCCCGCTAGCAGGTTTCTTTTTTCTTTTTTCTTTTTTTTTTCATATAATCGGCGAGCACGTGTCCGGGGTATCTGGGGATAAATACAGTTTTGAATTTATTTGGTTTGGTTTTATTAACTTTTTTGGCTTTACGTTTTTTCAGTGAGTGGAGGTGAGGTGAAAGGTTACACCAAAACTGCAGGAGCCTGGATCCTGTCACTGGGCAGAGGAGTGTTAGATGTTATAAAGAATGTAAATGTTAAAAACAACAATGTAGTTTGACAATAGTCACAAGACTTGGTGCTCATGAAGTAGCTAGTGGTTTCCAAAAGGTTGGTGACCCCTGGTCTACACTGATCAAATATCTCATTAGTGTTTATCTTGTTTATATACCTCCCACTGTTTGTGCTGCATATTGTTAATTGTCGTTTTTTTAAGGTCTGTTAGTTAGTTTGGTTATAGTAGTTTTATTTGTTTATTGCTTTGTAATTTAATTTCTACTGTATGTCGTGCATGTACAGCATAACTGACAAATAAAGTTGGCATTGACTTTAAGAATCTGAAAACAGCTAGTTTGTTGTTTTAACCCTGTCAGACAGCTCACTCAGTGGCCTCATTTGTTGGTTCTCTTCCACCATCTTTTTTCTGAAAAGAGCAACAATATTAAAACAATATTCAACACATCTCCTGTGTTGAATGTGTTGTTGTTTGTGAGAGCATTTCTCACCTGTCTGGAAACTCCACGTCGTCGATGGTGTCGGGAAGAGGCACTCCTTTGGTTTCAGGCAGCAGCAGCACTAAAGTTCCTCCCATGAGTGAGATGACTCCTGGATGAAACAACAGGGAAGGTTAAAACCATCCAAACCAAACAGATGTATGGACAGTTTTACAACCAGAAAAACTAAGTTAGGCCCTTACGAACAAAAGAGGAACATACCAAAAAAGATTAGCGGCAAGTCCTGCCAGAACTCAGCCATTCGGTAAAACACGAATGGAGCGACGATGCTTCCGATATCACACAGAGTTGAACAAATGGACATTCCCAAGTTCCTAAATGCAAAAATATTCAGGTGCGAGGACTTATTTTTGGTAAAACAGCAAGTTTAAAAATATTGTTCATTTTATTTACCTGACAAATGTTGGGTAGAGCTCAACGTTGACAAATATGACCATCTCTACGGCCATGACGACTCCTAACCGACCGATGCTGCCCACCACCGTCTTAGCCCAGTGCATACCTGAGGTTCAAACGTGCAGGAGACATGCTACATGAACACGTGTTTGTTAATTTACTGCTGCAGTTTAGGTGTGAAGCAGATGTTACTGTCAGGGATGAAGGCGGTGATCAAGCAGGACAATCCAGCAATGAAGTTGGAGGAGGCGAAGGGGAGGCGCCGCCCCATGCGTTCGATGGTAAAGAGGATTAATAAGGCGGCGGGTATCTCCACCAGAGCTGAGATGAAGAAGTCGATGTAGAGGTTTTTTGCTGTTATCCCCACCCGCATGATGAGCCCCTGGTAGACCACCTCAGAGGTGAACCTGCAGAGAGGTGGAGGATTCACCAACGGCCACAGACCAACACCTTTCTGTCCGATTTATCCAGATTTACCAGTTAAACATGAGAATTAGGGTGTATTTCCTCATATTGGGGGTTCTGAACAGGTCCAGTATGGAGCCAGAGGGGGAGTCACCTTCATCTTCTGCCAACGCCTGGAAAAGGTCACAGCACCTCAGCAACAACGTTGTGCTCGCTGTATTTTCACCATTTGTTAACAAATCAACAGTGTGGGAAAGGCAAGATTTGAGTTACCTCAAGGTTCTTGGAGATGTTCCTCTTGTTCTCTGTTGCCATGGCGTTCGTGATCTCATACGCTTTTGAAAACTTCTTCTGAGAAACGAGCCACCTGGGCGACTCTGGGATAAACCTCCAAGAAAGCAGTTCACAGGTAAGAAACGGAACAAACCTTGGCTGTAGATGTTTCCAGGTTCCTCACCAATAATAACACACGAAGATAATGGAGGGAAGACAAAAGGCCGCCTGCAACCAACGCCAGTCGGTGATGAAGTAGGCCAGCAGTGGGATGATGAGGAAGCTGATGCTGATGAACATCTGGTAAAATATTCCCACAAAGCGCCTCTGCTCCACACCAACAATCTCTGTGACTACAGAAGCACAGGTGAGCACGTCGAGGACGACCATCGTACAGGTGAAACCAGCAGAGGGCCGAGGCCGGTTCAACTATTAAACAAGTTCAGCCGTCACCTCTACAGTTTGAGTTTAGCCTCTCGGCAGGTTAATGGTTGCTAAGGCCAACTAGCTGTAAGGCATGAATGGCAAAAACACAAAAATAAAATTTGAAGCCGAAGCAACAAACGTAGTAGCTGCAGAAAAAAAGAGTTAGCAAAGATGTGATCATTACGCAGCACGTAGCAGCTTGTAAAGCTTCCTTTAGCACCAAACCCAACGATGGCTCTGAGGATCAGGATACAGATGTAGCTCGGGGCTACAGCCATTGAAATTCCTGCCATGCAGTTCAGTAAGGTTGACATGATGATGCTGACCTTCCTGCCGTACCTGCACAAACACAACACAGAGATACTCACACAAACAAAGAAAAACTAAAGGAGCTGTTTACCAAACAGTCATAGAAAATTACGAAAAGCTGCAAATGTGCCTCACTATATCAGAAAAGTAGCCAACGGTCAAGCTGCCGACCAGGTAGCCCACTCCGATAACGGACTGGAACATGTCAACCAGCCAGGAGTCCGAGCACACCAGGTTAAACTGGGACAGAAGAACGTTTGTTGGCTAAAGCTACAACCAACTGGTGACCTTCTCCTCTTACCTCAGTGACAAAAGTCCTCCGACCTTCATAGTCAAACTCCCAACCCTCCTAACAAAGAATCACAACAGCAGAAATGTAGATTAGTGTAAAAGTAAATCAGACTAGACTAGGGTGACCAGACCTCCTGGTTTAACTGGGACAGTCTTGGTCTTGAGTCTTGTGTCCTGGTGGTGTTTCATGGCACCAAGGGTGCAAATAAATTGGTAACGCTCAAAGAAGTTCCCATCAGGGACTAATCAAACGTCAAATCAAGGTCAGATTTTCAGCTGAAGTTTTGGGTTAATTGAAACTAAGCTGCTCGAGTGGGTTAGTCTCACGGAGTAGATAGCCCTGGTAACGGGCTCAGAGTTAAGGCTGATCTGGCTTTCTGAAACCAAAAACACAGAGTTTCCCTCAAATCACAGCAAATTACTCAGAGTTTAAGAGAAACCTGCTTTCTGAAACGGCCCCTGATCTCAATCCATTGGGCAAAGCTGAAAAGGCTTGTGCTAGCAAGGCAGCCTACACACTCCAGTCAGGAGGAAGGGGCCCAAGTTCCTGACAACTATGTGAGAAGCATGTTGGAGCGCATGCGAAACATTTGAAATAAGTCATATCGTTCAAAAGCAATGCTACCAGATACCGCTGAGGTGTGTGTAAACTTCTGACCCTCAGGGAAGCAATAAAAACTGTCTAAAAAGATCCCCTGGCATTATTCTGGCATTTAACAAATATAAATAATTTCAGTAATCTTAAATGACCAAAAACAGGGAATATTTATTCTTGTTTAATTTTAGACATTGAAAAAAAATATGTGCTTCTTTAAAAATATATATAAATTCTAGTTTGAACTGATCATCAGCTGAGTGATGCAGAAACACCGAATCTCTCGGATGCATTTTTCCGAATGAAATCTGTTCTATGTGGGAAGCAGGCTGGTCCTCACCTTACAGGCGCTGAGCGGGACTCCCGTCAGGTTCAGGGTCTCCGTGTCGCAGCCCAGCGTGGTCGTGTTCCAGTCTACGTCGAACCGCGTGCACTTGCTGGGCTGCAGCCTTCCGGATGTGTTGCTCAGAGGCACCGTCAGGCTGCGGGTGTGCTCCAGGCTCCAGCCGCACGCCCGCCTTCATGTCCACCACCGCGGAGTCCCGACACCAAGTGGTCCGGGGTGTAACCCTGGAACACGATGCCGGCAAGAAACCCTGCAAAAGTCAGCGGCAACACGCTGAGCAGGGCGAAGATGCGCTTCTGGCAGCGGCCAAAAGCTCCAGCTTCTTCCAGAACATCATCAAAAGTCGCCATCACGGCAGCTGGCACCAAAGGCTCGGGCTTCTCTGGGAACTGACTCGCGTGTGCGCCTGAACCCAAGTTCACAAAATGGTATCAAGGTCCATTCAAGCATAAATGTGTGTCTTTAAAGGAGGTACACCAGAAAAGTTCTAGTACGTTACGCAACCATAATCAGCCCACAAAGGAGCTTTCTCTGAACTTGTCACGTGGTGCCTGAGTGGCCCCTCAAAGAACTGAAGATGTTTTGGGGGACTTCTGGGTGATGTGGGACACGCAGCTCAGTCAGCAGCGTCTGAAAACTGGACAACAGTTGGTTGACAAGAGGACCTCATTAATACATAGAAAGTTTAATTAGGAGCAGAACATTTTTGGTTGTGTTTATTAACATCCACATCTGGCCAGTTGTTTCTCTGTTTCAACCACCAACACAATTGCCTGCGTTTTTTGAAGATTTAGGATAAAATTCAACTTTGACATGAATTTAAAGCTTTGACGTTTGCAGTCAAGAGCTTAAAAAATCGTAACTCGGGCATCTTTTACCTGGTGCAAAAAGATGACTGGCATTAATTTGTCTTTGCTGACTTCTAAACACAGTCAGTAAGAGATTAAAATTTACAAACATTGACCAGTTTAACATAGTAAACAGTTTAATCAAAGTTCAATGCTTTACGTAATTAAAAACATGGTCATAGGAAACAATAAAGTTCACAAGCAACTTTGTTAAAGAGCAAATAGAGGACAAAAAAAATCACCTGAGGAACAGAAAAATAGAAGCGAGAAGGAACAGGACCAAAATGGTCTATTTTAACGTATTTGTTTTGGATATTTTAGAGGAGTGTTTCAAACTAGTAGCCCTTCACAAAACTTGGTCTTCATGCTCGTGGTTTCCAAAAGGTTGGTGACCCCTGGTCTACACTGTTCATATATCTCATTACTGGTTATCCTGTTTATTAACCTCTCCACTCTTTGTGCTGTATATTGGCATTTTTTTAAGGTGGTCTGTTAATTAGTTTAGTTATAGTAATTTTATTTATTTTTTACTTTGCCGCACCATGGGTCTGAGAGGATTGTAATGTCATTTATTCTCTATGTTTATATGTATGGCAAACAAAGTTGGCATTGACTTTAAGATTCTGAAAACAGCTAGTTTGTTGTTTTAGCCCTGTCAGACAGCTCGCTCAGTGGCCTCATTTGTTGGTTCTCTTCCACCATCTTTTTCCTAAAAAGAGCAACAATTTTAAAACAACATTCAACACATCTCCTTTTGCTGTTGTTTGTGAGAGCATTTCTCACCTGTCTGGAAACTCCACGTCGTCGATGGTGTCGGGAAGAGGCACTCCTTTGGTTTCAGGCAGCAGCAGCACTAAAGCTCCTCCCATGAGTGAGATGACTCCTGGATGAAACAACAGGGAAGGTTAAAACCATCCAAACCAAACAGATGTATGGACAGTTTTACAACTATTATGTCTGAGTAAGGAAAACATGTTTTTGGAGCTCCTTTTCTTCCTTTAACCCCGAATAGACAAACATACCAAAGACGATGAGAGGCAATTCCTGCCAGACGTTAACAAGTCGGTAACACACGAATGGAGCGACAATCCCTCCAATATCGCATAGAGTCGAGCAAATGGACACTCCCAGGTTCCTATTTGTAAAAATATTGAGACTTATCAGGTGATGAGGACATAGTTTTGGTAAAACAGATGGTTTCAAGACTTTCAGGACTGTTTTTACCTGACAAATGTTGGGTAGAGCTCAACGTTGACAAATATGACCAGCTGCACGGCCATGACGACTCCTAACCGACCGATGCTGCCCACCACCGTCTTAGCCCAGTGCATACCTGAGGTTCAAACGTGCAGGAGACATGCTACATGAACACGTGTTTGTTAATTTACTGCTGCAGTTTAGGTGTGAAGCAGATGTTACTGTCAGGGATGAAGGCGGTGATCAAGCAGGACAATCCAGCAATGAAGTTGGAGGAGGCGAAGGGGAGGCGCCGCCCCATGCGTTCGATGGTAAAGAGGATTAATAAGGCGGCGGGTATCTCCACCAGAGCTGAGATGAGGAAGTCGATGTAGAGGTTTTTTGCTGTTATCCCCACCCGCATGATGAGCCCCTGGTAGACCACCTCAGAGGTGAACCTGCAGAGAGGTGGAGGATTCACCAACGGCCACAGACCAACACCTTTCTGTCCGATTTATCCAGATTTACCAGTTAAACATGAGAATTAGGGTGTATTTCCTCATATTGGGGGTTCGGAACAGGTCCAGTATGGAGCCAGAGGGGGAGTCACCTTCATCTTCCACCAACGCCTGGAAAAGGTCACAGCACCTCAGCAACAACGTTGTGCTCGCTGTATTTTCACCATTTGTTAACAAATCAACAGTGTGGGAAAGGCAAGATTTGAGTTACCTCAAGGTTCTTGGAGATGTTCCTCTTGTTCTCTGTTGCCATGGCGTTCGTGATCTCATACGCTTTTGAAAACTTCTTCTGAGAAACGAGCCACCTGGGCGACTCTGGGATAAACCTCCAAGAAAGCAGTTCACAGGTCAGAAACGGAACAAATCTTGGCTGTAGATGTTTCCAGGTTCCTCACCAATAACAACACACGAAGATAATGGAGGGAAGACAAAAGGCCGCCTGAAACCAACGCCAGTCGGTGATGAAGTAGGCCAGCAGTGACATGATCATATAGCTGATGCTGTAGAACATCTGGTAAATTATTCCCACAAAGCGCCTCTGGCTCCACACCAACAATCTCTGTGACTACAGAAGCACAGGTGAGCACGTCGATGACGACCATCGTACAGGTAAAACCAGCAGAGGGCCGAGGCCGGTTCAACTATTAAACAAGTTCTGTCAACTCTACAGTTTGAGTTTAGCCTCTCGGGAGGTTAATGGTCGCTAAGGCCAACTAGCTCCTATAGATGTTAATGCAGATAGACCAACAAAACATGAATAAAATTTGCGAGTAAGGCAACAACATATTTAGTTGCAGCAGTAAGAGGAAAACAAGGATGTGATCCTTACCCAGCACGTAGCAGCTCGTTGAGCTTCCTTTAGCACCAAATCCAATGACGGCTCTGAGGATCAGGATATAGATGTAGCTCGGAACTACAGCCATTGAAATTCCTGCCATGCAGTTCAGTAAGGTTGTCATGATGACGCTGACCTTCCTGCCGTACCTGCACAAACACAACACAGAGATACTCACACGAACAAAGAAAAACTAAAGGAGCTGTTTCACCAACAGTCATGGACATGACAAGGAGCTGCAAATATGCCTCACATATCAGCAAAGTAGCCAACAGTCAAGCTGCCGACCAGGCGGCCCACTCCAAAAATGGACTGGAACATGTCAACCAGCCAGGAGTCCGAGCACACCAGGTTGAACTGGGACAGAAGAAGAGGTTCAAAGCGCTTTTCAGCTAAAGCTACAACCAACTGGTGACCTTCTCCTCTTACCTCAGTGACAAAAGTCCTCCGACCTTCATAGTCAAACTCCCAACCCTCCTAACAAAGAATCACAACAGCAGAAATGTAGATTAGTGTGGAACAAAATCAGACTAATATTTTATGGCGTATATAACTATTTGACCAACTATTTATTTATGGTTGTATGTTGCAGTTGATTATAATTTATCTGTCAACCGTGCCCATCAAAGTCGGTGGGAGGATCCTAACACCTGAATGATTACCCTGCACATCAAGATAAGGCAAATCAATTCCAGAAAACAGCGTGATGCGGAGCTTGTAATTACATTCCGAAACGCTTGGTGGCGCTATTCACTTCTACATTAGTTCGTATACTCTATTTAACAAACATTTATTGGCAACAACTAAATAGCCGCCTCACGGAAAGCTGGACACTCGCCTGTTTCTACACTGTGTTAGTGTGTCGCTCAATAGTGACACCTGCAGGATTTTGATTTAATTACAGGAAACCATTAGAAAATGTGAAACTTAACTGGGTTCTGACAGCAAATGAGCTATGAAAAGAATTTATAATCATCATCTGACAGTGATGATCAAACTGGAGAAAGTTTCTATCAATATAAACAAAATAATATTTCCGTGGCAAATGCAGTATGTCAAATGTACAACTCGAAAAGGGTCCGGTTAGAGTTTTTTTTTTTCATTTTGCAAATATGTGTAATTTAAAAACTAGGAGTGTTGAATTTTAATGTTGACCAAGTGTGCTATTAATCAGATTCAGGTGTGGGTTAAATGAGATAATGTCTTGGTCGTAGACTGTGGGAATACGCCCAACAACTTCAATAAATTCCTCTGCTTTACATGCTAAGGGTCAACAGGTCCTGCTTCCACTCTGTAAGCTGGTAACATAGAGGTTTAAAAATCATGGATTCAGCCCGCGAACAGGCCGGCGAGATAATTTTTCAATTAAAATATAATAGTAATAATAATAATGATAATAATAATAATAATAATAATAATAATAATAATCATTATTTTAATAATAATAATAATAATAATAATAATAATAATAATAATAAGTTAGCGCTGTTGCCTCACAGCAAGAAGGTCGTTGGTTCGCTTCCAGCTGCTGCCGACCTTTCTGTGAGGAGTTTGCATGTTCTCCTGCGTGGGTTCCCACCGGGTACTCCGGCTTCCTCCCACAGTCCAAAAACATGCCAGGTTAATTGGAGACTAAATTGTCCGTAGAATAGAATAGAATAGAAAGCTTTTATTGTCATTGCGTGGTGCAACGAGATTGAGGTGCAGCTCCAGTTACAGTGCAACAGTTTAAATACAGTTAGAATATTCACAGTATAGCTATCTAAGTATGAAACCTATACACAGTAGAGTGTGTGAGTGAATGGTGTGTGTGCTCTGCGACAGACTGGCGACCTGTCCAGGGTCGATCCCTGCCTTCGCCCTAAGAGAGCTGGAGATAGGCACCAGCAGACCCCCGCGACACCAGTGGGTATTAAGCGGGTAGGATACTGGATGGATGGATGGATAATGGATGGATGGATGGATGATAAATGCTGTTTTTAGGGTGTCCACTAGATGTCGCGGTAGTGGTGGCGTTGAGGAACCGAACTGGGCCGAGCGTGCGCGCCAACGTCCTGTCAAGTTGAAGGTGTGTGAGCAGGAGCATCACTCGTGACAACCTACACGCTGTTCTACAGATCGCTTCTGCACAAGACCACGAACCACACACTGACACGCTGGTCGTGGAAAACGGCGTCAGACGTCTGGCCAGAGAACACGAAGGAAGGCACATTTAAAAACCTCATTAAAAATTATAAAATGTATTTTAACAAAAAACAAGGTCATAATAGTTAAACTGTTTAACCACATTTTAAAGAATAATGATTGATTGATTTGTTTTGTTTTGATGATTATAAGAAGACGATCAACGAGGATGGTGGATCCACGTGGTGTGTTAAAGGACAGGCAACATCTCTTGATTAATTAGGGTAACTGGTTGTGTTGTTTTGAGTTTATTACATGCACTATTTCACATATAAAGCAACGTAATAAATGTGATTACTGGTTGGTTTAATCCGACAAATCTGCAGTGAGCAGCAATCTGTTTTCGTTAAATGTTGCACATGTTCTTAGTAGTTCACCATTGTTAGCTGCACATATTGTTCGCCTCTAGACTGTGACAACAATGTTTTCAATCAAGTTAATGTCAGTTCGTGTTGAATGATAATTTTCTTTATTTACTTTGATAGTTTGATTATTCATTGATGTAGTAATGTGGGTTTCTAACGATTTAAAGAGGATTCATGGTATAAAGAAGAGCCGACTATTGAAGCAGATTTTGTTTTACATCCACGCAAAAGCATATTTTTATGAATATAAGGTTTAACATTAAGGAGTAGTTACATTTATTTTACATTGCATTTGGTTACAATAATAGGGTCTTACTACATGCGGCTCTTTAGGGACAACTCGTTTGCTAAAATAGCTCTTAGTGAAAATGAATTGGACACTTGTGGTCCAACATATCTGAGAAAGACGGAACCAAAGTTGTGGACCAGAGCGGGTCGGCGTTACCACGCCCACCGACGCGAACGGGCGAGTTTGAACAGAATTAATGACCCGTGGCAACACAGGGACCATGAACGATTGAACTAGTGGAAAAACGGGAAATACCACGAATTAAACACTTAGAAATCATTTTTAACCTAAAATTAATTAGTAATTCAGTTATATTTAAAACATGTAATTAAATATTTATTGATGTACTTTTTTTTTTGGACACTTTTAGTACTTCAGAGGAAGCAGGCTGGTCCTCACCTTACAGGCGCTGAGCGGAACTCCCGTCAGATTCAGGGTCTCCGTGTCGCAGCCCAGCGTGGTCGTGTTCCAGTCCACGTCGAACCGCGTGCACTTGCTGGGCTGCAGCCTTCCGGATGTGTTGCTCAGAGGCACCGTCAGGCTGCGGGTGTGCTCCAGGCTCCAGCCGCACGCCCGCCTCATGTCCACCACCGCGGAGTCCCGGCACCAGTGGTCCGGGGTGTAACCCTGGAACACGATGCCGGCAAAAAAACCAGAAGAAGTCAGCGTCAACAAGCAGAGCAGGGCGAAGATGCGCTTCTGGCAGCGGCCAAAAGCTCCGGCTTCTTCCAGAACATCATCAAAAGTCGCCATCACGGCAGCTGGCACCAAAGGCTCGGGCTTCTCTGGGAACTGACTCGCGTGTGCGCCTGAACCCAAGTTCACACTGGTTTACAGTCTGTTCCAGAAATGTGGGTGTTGGGCGGAGGGACACCAAGAATTCCAGTTTTTTTACACAACCATAATCAGCCCACAAAGGCGCTTCCTCTGAACTTGTCTCGTGGAGCCTGAGCTCCCCCCACACAAGTGGAGATGTTTGGGGGACCCCTGGGTGATGTGGGACACGCAGCTCAGTCAGCAGCATCTGAAAAACTGGACATCAGTTGGTTGACAAGAGGACCTCATTAACACACAGAAATTATTATGAGCTAAACAGGAGCTGTTTCTCTTTTTGAACATCTAAAGTGTCATGAGATAACATCAATATGAATTAGCACTTCAAATAAAATTAAATTGAAATGCAATTATAATTGAGCAGAACATGGTTGGACGTGTTCATTTACATCTGCATCTGGCCAGTTTTTCTGTTTTAACCACCAACAACACACACCAACTGCTTATTTGTGGAGAATTAAGATAAAAGTGAGGAAACACGTTTGCAGCCAGGAGCTTAAAAAGGTGGAGTTCAGGCCTCTCTGGTTTCATCCGATGCAAAAAGACCACTGGGATCAATCAGTAACTATTTAACACTTTGCTGACTTCTTCTAAAATATACAGTAAAAAATTGTATTGATCAGTTTTCTAAAGTTAAATGGTTTTTTCATTGTTAAAGTCTTTACTTAAAAAAATGACAATAAAATTGAACACTGTCAAACGGAGGACAAAAAAAGCTTAAAAAAAAAGGAAAAGTCAGCAGGAGTAAATGGATTTGTTTTACCGCCAGATATGTCACACTGCTGGCAGCAGCGATGTCCTCACAAAGTTTCACAAACATTGAAAAAGGACTATAAATGTTGGACCTGTTGTATTTTTCGTCCGGGTGTGAAGTCAAACAGGAAACCAGATCTGTGAAGCACGATTTATTACACAGTTGTGGACTCTTCGACAAACAACCTGGGGGCATGGACCCCCGGTGTGTGATGGGGAAGAGCATCTTCTCTTCCGCATCCAGACCTTTTGAATACATGACCGTGCCCAGTAGGCGTATCTGACAGTGACGCAAATGTCATGCGCTAGTGGCCATGACTTTTGTCCCATATACTGGGCCCTACTCGATCATACAGAAGAAATACAAACTTTATGTAACTATACAATCATATGCGGTTATACCTAGTTCTGATGATTATGATTCCGATGATTGCAAATGACAGCCAATATTTACTACATTGAGGCGTGGAGGTCAAGCGGTTGGAAAGCAGGCCTCGTCTTCCTTTCGCCACAACACAGCCTGGCCGGCCTAAAAAACCAGATTAAGGTGAGTACTACCTGTTTGATCAAGTGTGTCTCGTGGTGAAGGGTTGGAGGCTGCAGCAAATTGAAAATTGGAAAAAAAAAAAAGAAGTGCAGAAAACGAGTGATCTGTGAAGCAATTGTGCTCACTTCCGGGAAGGAGCACGACGGGGTCAGGGTTGGACCGCTGACTGCCCGAGAAACTTTGGTAAACATCTGGGATGTACCTGCTCACTTCGGGGAAGGAGGAGGTGGGTCAAGTTCAGGGAACCGCTGACCGCCGAGTTAACAGGCCTCGGGGAGCGCTGAGAAGTACCGGGACAATTGTGTTTGTGTTATTTGTGAGAGTCTGGACATCCTAGGACAGCTGCTTCCGTGTTACCCTGCTTTGCTTTGATTCAAGGCCACCGCCGTGCGGTTGCAGTGTGGTTATTTTGTGTGTATCTTCATACTCTGCGCTTTTTGCTCTGAAATAAAAAAAATAAAAAAATAAAAATAAAAATAAATTTAAAAAAAGCTTCTGACACCTGCATACTTTCTCTGAGGCCGCTGTGCTGCATGTGACCTTTGTGTGTGTTGGAGAGAAGGCCTGGGCCTTAAAGGCTGCGTCAGTGTGATTTTTTTTTCTGTTTTTTTGGAGCCTCCACTGAGTGGCATTGAAATATCTGCATTTGTCACATCTAGAAGTGCTCATATGGAAGATTTGGGCCTCCGCGAGTATTTTGTGTTCGTGTGCTGTTGGTGGCTGCCTGTCTGCCATTGATGTCACTGTTATCTCTGTGTCCCAGACACTTGATTGGGAGAAGGAGATCCTTGTGGCGGACAGTCTGACCTGGGACAGTAACCTTGGCTGTGAGCTCACTGAAGCTGAGCAAAGGAGAGCTGATTAGCATTTGCGTTGCTGCTTGTTTGTCATTGACGTCACTGTTATCTCTGTGTTCCAGCCACGTGATTAGGAAGAAGGAGATTGTTAGGGTGGACAGTCTGACCTGTGACAGTAACCTTGGCTGTGAGCTCGGTGAGGCTGAGTAGTGGTGCTGAGGCCTGATTGGCATTGGAGCGGCTACCTGATTAACATTAGTTAATCAGGTTGCTACTTGTTTCGTGCTGACGTCACTTTTTTCTGTGCGCTATTGCTGAATGGCTGAAGGGAAAATAAGAACACACTACAGGATGCGCTGGAACACCAATTAGAATGAACGACAGATCAAAATATAGGGAAGTAATGAAGAGACAGCAGGAATTTAAGGAGGAATTTGAAACAAGGCTTAAAAGAGTGACTCCGGACCAGTTGCTGGCCCGGCTGTTGCAAACCATAGTGGAACAGAGGGAGAAAAAGGAGGAAGCAAAAGCAGCAGAGAGTGCTGCGGGTGTGTGGACAAAAGTAAAATGGAGATGTGCAGCGGAAAAGGCGGACTTCCAACGCCCAGGGGAGGACATGTCCAAACATATTGCAGAACTGGAGGCACGGCTGCATAGTTTGCACGATGTCGGTCATAGTTTGCACAATGTGCATACTTTGACTGACAGGAGGGCACTGCACCCCACCTGCACACGCACATCCAACAACACACACACACACACGCACACAGGCCTCACACTCACTTCCTCAAGGATCACCTCTGACAACTCAACAGGGGGAGCCAGGGCCTTGGTTCCTGAACTCCACCCTTACAGCACCACTATCTCCACTCACAGCTGAGTTAACGCCAAGAAATGACAACTATCGCACAATACACTGAACGTCTCTGCCATCATGCGTTTGGGAGACTCACCTCCAGGAGATCTGCTCAGTGCTGACGTGTACTGGGGACTGGTCGTCGACCCGACCCTTTGACGCAGGCCTTCTGCCAGTGGCTGCCACACTTCAAGGTCGGACATGCGTTGTCGTCTCCCCCTGATCCTTTACATGTGACCCTGCTCTATGACGAGGACGGTGATCTCTCCTATCAGGTTTGGTTTAATGATTTAATAGAAGGACAAGAGGGACTAGTTTTCTCCCCTGGCATTGTAGTGGGACCGGAAGGCGTAGCACCCCCAATCCACCTCACTGATAAACAGACACAATACTTTCAGATGAACCCTATTTCGGAGGAAGACAGCCTAAAGCCCTTGGCCTTACGGTAGCTGCCTCTAATAAGGTCTCCGATGGGCAGGCGACATCTACAGAAAATGTTTGGAGCTGCTCATCAGATTCAGTTCACATTCCATAAATCTCCAACCACCACTCGTGTATTTTGAATCATTAACAATTACAACGTCAACATGGCACTAGAGACACCAATGACGCAGGAAAACTAACAAAGCACTCAAAGCTTTACCTCCTTTTTATGTGGGTGACTGACCAGACGGGTGTCGGCCTTTTCAAAGTCAAGCCTGCGACGTTCAGAACTGTCACAACCAACCCAGTGAATTGACCTTAATATCCCACCAGAGCAGTCAACGCTCTGGTCCTTGAGCTCCCTCAAGCGGTTCCCAAGCCTCCGACTGCTCTACCGCTGCTTGTCTCTGAACACGTGGTTCACTGGCATAGCTGGCTAACGTTTCTTTTGCTTGTCTCTTAGCAAAGACTGCAACCTATTTTTCATTCACATTGTCTGAACACCAGAATGCCACAAAGCTTTTTCCTTTTAATACTGAGACTTTTTTTTTACAGAAATCTCCCTTTCTACACCACCCTGCTAATTCAGGATGTGGATGACTTGCTGATTGCTTCTCGAACAAGGAAGCAGTGCTTCAAGGCCTCTCTCATTCTCCTGCAATATTTGGGTAAAGTTGGCTTCTTGATCAAGAAATCTAAAATCCAATATTTGGGGTAATATTTTTTCTGGTCGTGGCTCTGAAATGATCACCTCTCAAAAGTTAAACTATCCCACATAAACGACCTGGATGTCATTCCTCGTTAACCATTTCACACAGCCTCACTTCGAGATGTGAAATTTTTTTTTAATTTACCGTGAGAGCGATTGCCAAGGTTGGTAGAAGAGCCCACAATTGTGTAATAAATCTTGCTTTACAGATCTGGTTTCCTGTTTGACTTCACGCCCGGACGAAATATACAACAAAAGTCTCAGATATCCCAGACATGTCATGGAAGCCTTTCACAGAACAGTAGGTACCATTAAATCATTGAAATGACTGAAATCGGAGAGCAACAGCAACCAAAAACAGAACCCCTTCTGGACCGAGGAAAGATCAGCGGATCGAGGCGTCGGTGGTAACGGATGGCATTCAGTAAACCGACACGAGGCGGCGCTAAATCATCTCAGATTTTTTTTCTTGTTTCGGACTTTCAGGAGAAAAAAATTAAAACATATTTAGAAAAGATTTTAAGACATGCACGTATAACAGGCATTTAAGTACTAACAGTAATGGAAAGGTCAAAGATTTGTTTTTTTGGTTAAGGGTATTTCTTTAGTTATTTTAATATAATTATCACAAGTTAAATGAAGCGATGAAACGCTGTTTAATGAGAAAAGGATGAACAACACATTAATAGTTTGTATTTAAATTCTATCTTACATGTTCGAACATGTTTATATTTTGCATGTTTTCTTTGAAAGTAATGTTTTTGGTGTACGCTGCACAAACATAACTAGACACCAACCAACTACCCCCGCAAGTCAGAAGGCTAGAGAATAAATATACTCACCAGATTCAAAGGGGACACTTGGTCTCCAGCTGTCCACTCAGCAGCAGGACCGCATCTCAAGAAAAAAAAATAAAGATTAAACAAACAAACAAACAAAAAAACTAACTAACCACACTACAAGGAACTCGTATCGAACTAAGAACCGTTCTGTGATCGGAGCGATGTGAGGGCTGAGAATGCTGTTTCATGGCACCAAGGGTGCAAATAAATTGGTAACGCTCAAAGAAGTTCCCATCAGGGACTAATCAAACGTCAAATCAAGGTCAGATTTTCAGCCGAAGTTTTGGGTTAATTGAAACTAAGCTGCTCGAGTGGGTTAGTCTCACGGAGTAGATAGCCCTGGTAACGGGCTCAGAGTTAAGGCTGATCTGGCTTTCTGAAACCAAAAACACAGAGTTTCCCTCAAATCACAGCAAATTACTCAGAGTTTAAGAGAAACCTGCTTTCTGAAACGGCCCCTGATCTCAATCCATTGGGCAAAGCTGAAAAGGCTTGTGCCAGCAAGGCAGCCTACACACTCCAGTCAGGAGGAAGGGGCCCAAGTTCCTGACAACTATGTGAGAAGCATGTTGGAGCGCATGCGAAATATTTGAAATAAGTCATATCGTTCAAAAGCAATGCTACCAGATACCGCTGAGGTGTGTGTAAACTTCTGACCCTCAGGGAAGCAATAAAAACTGTCTAAAAAGATCCATTTAACAAATATAAATAATTTCAGTAATATTAAATGACCAAAAACGGAATATTTATTCTTGTTTAAATTTTAGACATTGAAAAAATATGTGCCTCTTTAAAAATATATATAAATTCTAGTTTGAACTGATCATCAGCTGAGTGATGCAGAAACACCGAATCTCTCGGATGCATTTTCCCGAATGAAATCTGTTCTATGTGGGAAGCAGGCTGGTCCTCACCTTACAGGCGCTGAGCGGGACTCCCGTCAGATTCAGGGTCTCCGTGTCGCAGCCCAGCGTGGTCGTGTTCCAGTCCACGTCGAACCGCGTGCACTTGCTGGGCTGCAGCCTTCCGGATGTGTTGCTCAGAGGCACCGTCAGGCTGCGGGTGTGCTCCAGGCTCCAGCCGCACGCCCGCCTCATGTCCACCACCGCGGAGTCCCGACACCAGTGGTCCGGGGTGTAACCTGGAACACGATGCCGGCAAACAAACCCGCAGAGGTTAGGGGCAACACGCTGAGCAGGGCGAAGATGCGCTTCTGGCAGCGGCCCAAAGCTCCGGCTTCTTCCAGAACATCATCAAAAGTCGCCATCACGGCAGCTGGCACCAAAGGCTCGGGCTTCTCTGGGAAGTGACTCGCGTGTGCGCCTGAACCCAGGTTCACACTGGTTTACAGTCTGTTCCAGAAATGTGGGTGTTGGGCGGAGGGACACCAAAATTCCAGTCTCTTACGCAACCATAATCAGCCCACAAAGGAGCTTTCTCTGAACTTGTCACGTGGTGCCTGAGTG
The DNA here is from genome assembly GCA_000180735.1 of Tetraodon nigroviridis. Taxonomy (NCBI): domain Eukaryota; kingdom Metazoa; phylum Chordata; class Actinopteri; order Tetraodontiformes; family Tetraodontidae; genus Tetraodon; species Tetraodon nigroviridis. Next base: position 1,383,498 of record CAAE01014590.1, read on the forward strand.
GCCCCTCAAAGAACTGAAGATGTTTTGGGGGACTTCTGGGTGATGTGGGACACGCAGCTCTGTCAGCAGCATCTGAAAAACTGGACATCAGTTGGCTGACAAGAGGACCTCATAAATACACAGAAATTATTATGAGCTAAACAGGAGCTGTTTCTCTTTTTGAACATCTAAAGTGTCATGAGATAACATCAGTATGAGTAGCACTTCAAATAAAATTAAATTGAAATGCAATTATAATTGAGCAGAACATGGTTGGATGTGTTCATTTACATCTGCATCTGATGTTTCATCCGGTTGCCTGTTTATCTGATGCAAAGAGACCACTGGGATCAATCAGTAACTATTTACCACTCTGGTGACTTCTTCTAAAACATATAGTAAAAAAATGTATTGATCAGTTTTCTAAAGTTAAACAGTTTATTCATTGTTAGTCTTTACTTAAAAAAAAAAGACAATAAAATTTAACACTGTCAAACAGAGGGCAAAAAAAGCTTAAAAAAAAGGAAAAGTGAGCAGGAGTAAATGGATTTGTTTTACCGTCAGATATGTCCACTGCTGGCAGCAGCGATGTCCTCACAAAGTTACAGATACATTGAAGGACTATAAATGTTGGACCGTAAAAAAACCACATAAAATCGGAGACTGTCATATGCAGAAGCAGCACAGCCTTACACTTAAAGATACTTTTTGAATTCTCTTCACATCTGAGGTAACCACCTTTTTTTCCAAGATCATGACAATCAAATTGTTTGACCAGCTGATTTTCTTGCTTTGGCTTACCTTCCGGAGCCTACCGGGGAACGATCGTCGTTATAGAATCTGGAAAAACATGCAGAGCTCCCCAAAGTTAGATCTCTGAGTGCAACTGGACCTTTCACCTTCTCTCCAGAGGGCTTTTTCACTTCTAAACTCGCCGAGGGCAGAGCTTGAAAATATGCCAGCTCTCAGTTGACCACCCTGATTATTAGCACCAACAGCCTGTGGTCTCCCTGTCAGAAAGTCCAGCAGCCAGTTGCACAGGGCGGAGTCCCAGCCAGACGAGTTTGAGGATGAGCGGCCGGGGAGAGACTGTGTTGAAAGCTGAGCCGAAGACGATGAACAGCATTCCGACATGTGGGTCCTTTGAGTGAGGAGTGGAAGGCAGTGGGGATCACCAGCATCACCAGTGTGGGGGGGGGGGGGTTGTCAGGACAACAGCTTGGTTTATTGAGGTGTTGAAGATACATTGTTGTCATGCTGGAGCACCCTAACATCAAATTAGACCTCCAGCACTGGCAGAAGTGAAGATCAGTGATAGAGGAATGATGGGAAGTTTACCTAGATTCTTTATGGTAAAATTCACTAAAAAGAGGCCTCTGAAAGGCAGATATGAACGTAATAATTCATTTATATACTAATATTTAAAACATGAATGACACATTGCTAAACAGTTACACTGTTGTTTGGACCCCGTCGGGCAGCTCACTTATATGTTGGTTCTCTTCCACCATCTTTTTCCTGAAAAGAGCAACAATTTTAAAACAACATTCAACACATCTCCTTTTGTTGTTGTTTGTGAGAGCATTTCTCACCTGTCTGGAAACTCCACGTCGTCGATGGTGTCGGGAAGAGGCACTCCTTTGGTTTCAGGCAGCAGCAGCACTAAAGCTCCTCCCATGAGTGAGATGACTCCTGGATGAAACAACAGGGAAGGTCAAAACCATCCAAACCAAACAGATGTATGGACAGTTTTACAACTATTATGTCTGAGGAAAGAAAACATGTTTTTGGAGCTCCTTTTCTTCCTTTACTGCCGAATAGACAAACATACCAAAGACGATAAGAGGCAATTCCTGCCAGACGTTAACAAGTCGGTAACACACGAATGGAGCGACAATCCCTCCAATATCGCATAGAGTCGAGCAAATGGACACTCCCAGGTTCCTATTTGTAAAAATATTGAGACTTATCAGGTGATGAGGACATAGTTTTGGTAAAACAGACGGTTTCAAGACTTTCAGGACTGTTTTTACCTGACAAATGTTGGGTAGAGCTCAACGTTGACAAATATGACCAGCTGCACGGCCATGACGATTCCTAACCGACCGATGCTGCCCACCACCGTCTTAGCCCAGTGCATACCTGAGGTTCAAACGTGCAGGAGACATGCTACATGAACACGTGTTTGTTAATTTACTGCTGCAGTTTAGGTGTGAAGCAGATGTTACTGTCAGGGATGAAGGCGGTGATCAAGCAGGACAATCCAGCAATGAAGTTGGAGGAGGCGAAGGGGAGGCGCCGCCCCATGCGTTCGATGGTAAAGAGGATTAATAAGGCGGCGGGTATCTCCACCAGAGCTGAGATGAGGAAGTCGATGTAGAGGTTTTTTGCTGTTATCCCCACCCGCATGATGAGCCCCTGGTAGACCACCTCAGAGGTGAACCTGCAGAGAGGTGGAGGATTCACCAACGGCCACAGACCAACACCTTTCTGTCCGATTTATCCAGATTTACCAGTTAAACATGAGAATTAGGGTGTATTTCCTCATATTGGGGGTTCGGAACAGGTCCAGTATGGAGCCAGAGGGGGAGTCACCTTCATCTTCCACCAACGCCTGGAAAAGGTCACAGCACCTCAGCAACAACGTTGTGCTCGCTGTATTTTCACCATTTGTTAACAAATCAACAGTGTGGGAAAGGCAAGATTTGAGTTACCTCAAGGTTCTTGGAGATGTTCCTCTTGTTCTCTGTTGCCATGGCGTTCGTGATCTCATACGCTTTTGAAAACTTCTTCTGAGAAACGAGCCACCTGGGCGACTCTGGGATAAACCTCCAAGAAAGCAGTTCACAGGTCAGAAACGGAACAAATCTTGGCTGTAGATGTTTCCAGGTTCCTCACCAATAACAACACACGAAGATAATGGAGGGAAGACAAAAGGCCGCCTGAAACCAACGCCAGTCGGTGATGAAGTAGGCCAGCAGTGACATGATCATATAGCTGATGCTGTAGAACATCTGGTAAATTATTCCCACAAAGCGCCTCTGGTCCACACCAACAATCTCTGTGACTACAGAAGCACAGGTGAGCACGTCAAGGACGACCATCGTACAGGTGAAACCAGCAGAGGGCCGAGGCCGGTTCAACTATTAAACAAGTTCAGCCGTCACCTCTACAGTTTGAGTTTAGCCTCTCGGCAGGTTAATGGTCGCTAAGGCCAACTAGCTCCTATAGATGTTAATGCAGATAGACCAACAAAACATGAATAAAATTTGCGAGTAAGGCAACAACATATTTAGTTGCAGCAGTAAGAGGAAAACAAGGATGTGATCCTTACCCAGCACGTAGCAGCTCGTTGAGCTTCCTTTAGCACCAAATCCAATGACGGCCCTGAGGATCAGGATATAGATGTAGCTCGGAACTACAGCCATTGAAATTCCTGCCATGCAGTTCAGTAAGGTTGTCATGATGACGCTGACCTTCCTGCCGTACCTGCACAAACACAACACAGAGATACTCACACAAACAAAGAAAAACTAAGGGAGCTGTTTCACCAACAGTCATGGACATGACAAGGAGCTGCAAATATGCCTCACATATCAGAAAAGTAGCCAACAGTCAAGCTGCCGACCAGGCGGCCCACTCCAAAAATGGACTGGAACATGTCAACCAGCCAGGAGTCCGAGCACACCAGGTTGAACTGGGACAGAAGAAGAGGTTCAAAGCGCTTTTCAGCTAAAGCTACAACCAACTGGTGACCTTCTCCTCTTACCTCAGTGACAAAAGTCCTCCGACCTTCATAGTCAAACTGCCAACCCTCCTAACAAAGAATCACAACAGCAGAAATGTAGATTGGTGTGGAACAAAATCAGACTAATATTTTATGGTGTATATAACTATTTGACCAACTATTTATTTATGGTTGTATGTTGCAGTTGATTATAATTTATCTGTCAACCTTTCCCATCAAAGTCGGTGGGAGGATCCTAACACCTGATTGATTACCCTGCACATCAAGATAAGGCAAATCAATTCCAGAAAACAGCGTGATGCGGAGCTTGTAATTACGTTCCGAACCGCTTGGTGACGCTATTCACTTCTACATTAGTTTGGATACTCTCTAACAAACATAGGAGTGCTCCTGCACTGGTATGTGAGGGAAAAGGGAGGGTTTCCTCAAGTTTTATTTTGGACTGTGGTTTTTTGTTTCGGTTTTTTTTTTTTTTTTATTTGAAAAATAGTCTTTCACAGACTGATCAAAAGCTCCCTTTTCTTGTTTGTTCCATACCAACAGCATCAAACACTGTCTTCTCCTGCATAATTGCCAGTGATTCAAAAGTTTCCAAGATCAGCTAAAAACTTTAATGTTAACCAAGTGTGCTATTAATCAGATTTAGGTGTGGGGTAAATGAGATAATGTCTGTGGGAATACCCCCAACAACTTCAATAATAATAATAATGATAATGATAAATGCTGTTTTTAGAGTGTCCACTAGATGTCGCAGTAGTGGTGGCGTTGAGGAACCGAACTGGGCCGAGCGTGCGCGCCAACGTCCTGTCAAGTTGAAGGTGTGTGAGCAGGAGCATCACTCGTGACAACCTACACGCTGTTCTACAGATCGCTTCTGCACAAGACCACGAACCACACACTGACACGCTGGTCGTGGAAAACGGCGTCAGACGTCTGGCCAGAGAACACGAAGGAAGGCACATTTAAAAACCTCATTAAAAATTATAAAATGTATTTTAACAAAAAACAAGGTCATAATAGTTAAACTGTTTAACCACATTTTAAAGAATAATGATTGATTGATTTGTTTTGTTTTGTTAATTTTAAAAAGATGAGGATGGTGGATCCACGTGGTGTGTTCAAGGACAGGCAACATCTCTTGATTAATTAGGGTAACTCTGGTTGTGTTGTTTTGAGTTTATTACATGCACTATTTCACATATAAAGCAACGTAATAAATGTGATTACTGGTTGGTTTAATCCGACAAATCTGCAGTGAGCAGCAATCTGTTTTCGTTAAATGTTGCACATGTTCTTAGTAGTTCACCATTGTTAGCTGCACATATTGTTCGCCTCTAGACTGTGACAACAATGTTTTCAATCAAGTTAATGTCAGTTCGTGTTGAATGATAATTTTCTTTATTTACTTTGATAGTTTGATTATTCATTGATGTAGTAATGTGGGTTTCTAACGATTTAAAAGGATTCATGGTATAAAAAAGCCACTATTGAACAGATTTTTTTTACATCCACGCAAAAGCATATTTTTATGAATATAAGGTTTAACATTAAGGAGTAGTTACATTTATTTTACATTGCATTTGGTTACAATAATAGGGTCTTACTACATGCGGCTCTTTAGGGACAACTCGTTTGCTAAAATAGCTCTTAGTGAAAATGAATTGGACACTTGTGGTCCAACATATCTGAGAAAGACGGAACCAAAGTTGTGGACCAGAGCGGGTCGGCATTAGCCCCGCCCACCGACGCGAACGGGCGAGTTTGAACAGAATTAATGACCCGTGGCAACACAGGGACCATGAACGATTGAACTAGTGGAAAAACGGGAAATACCACGAATTAAACACTTAGAAATCATTTTTAACCTAAAATTAATTAGTAATTCAGTTATATTTAAAACATGTAATTAAATATTTATTGATGTCCTTTTTTTTTGACACTTTTAGTACTTCAGAGGAAGCAGGCTGGTCCTCACCTTACAGGCGCTGAGCGGGACTCCCGTCAGGTTCAGGGTCTCCGTGTCGCAGCCCAGCGTGGTCGTGTTCCAGTCCACGTCGAACCGCGTGCACTTGCTGGGCTGCAGCCTTCCGGATGTGTTGCTCAGAGGCACCGTCAGGCTGCGGGTGTGCTCCAGGCTCCAGCCGCACGCCCGCCTCATGTCCACCACCGCGGAGTCCCGACACCAGTGGTCCGGGGTGTAACCCTGGAACACGATGCCGGCAAAAAAACCAGAAGAAGTCAGCGTCAACAAGCAGAGCAGGGCGAAGATGCGCTTCTGGCAGCGGCCAAAAGCTCCGGCTTCTTCCAGAACATCATCAAAAGTCGCCATCACGGCAGCTGGCACCAAAGGCTCGGGCTTCTCTGGGAACTGACTCGCGTGTGCGCCTGAACCCAAGTTCACACTGGTTTACAGTCTGTTCCAGAAATGTGGGTGTTGGACGGAGGGACACCAAGAATTCCAGCGCGTTACGCAACTATAATCAGCCCGCCTTTGTGGGCTGATTATAGTTGCGTAACCAGAAATGGAACAAACATATAGAAAATCTTAATTGCAAGTGAAATTCTTTCAATAGTACTGTGTCTTTATAATTATTACGAACACAAACATTTAAACTCTTGAACACTTCTCAGATTCCTTTCAGGTTTAGACCTGCCCCCCCAGAAACGTGGTCTACAACCGCCACTGTAGGGCGCTTCCTCTGAACGTGAGTGGCCCCACGCACAGCTGGAGATGTTTTTGGGGACCTCTGAAAAGCTGGACAACAGTTGGTTGACAAAAGGACTCTATTAATCCACTTAACGCTTTGCTGACTTCTTCAAAACACAGTCAGTAAAAAGTGAATGGAGCGCCATCAGTGTGTGAAGGCTTTAATGATTCAACGTTACAAGAATGTGTGGTAGACCCATTTCACAAAGTTAAACAGTTTAGGTCACGTTAAAGACTTTACACGAAATAAAATGATGATAGAAAACAATCACAATCAAAAGCAACACCTTAAAAAGCAAACGGGGAGCAAAACAGAAGGCTGGAAAGAGCTGATTGAGTTGTCCCTTACCTGTTAGTGACGCTTCTAAGAGTGCGAAACCGCCTCGTTACTAGAATACACCACACAAACAAAAAACTGGGAACCAGTGTCAGAAATGGGCATCGAGCTTCTCCCACAGGCCAAAGTAACTCATCAGAACCGTTCATTTAAGTTCATTTTAGGGATTTAAGGGAAACTCGGCGTTTTTTAGCTTCAGAAAGCCGGCTCAGCACAACTTTGAGTCATTCACCAGGTTGAAATACTGTGTAGCTAGCTTGCCCGCTAGCAGGTTTCTTTTTTCATATAATCGGTGAGCACGTGCCCGATGTCACTGCGGGGTTGTCAAAAACGTGATGAAAAAGTCTCAGATATCCCAGACATGTCATGGAAGCCTTTCACAGAACAGTAGGTACCATTAAATCATTGAAATGACTGAAATCGGAGAGCAACAGCAACCAAAAACAGAACCCCTTCTGGACCGAGGAAAGATCAGCGGATCGAGGCGTCGGTGGTAACGGATGGCATTCAGTAAACCGACACGAGGCGGCGCTAAATCATCTCAGATTTTTTTTTTCTTGTTTCGGACTTTCAGGAGAAAAAAATTAAAACATATTTAGAAAAGATTTTAAGACATGCACGTATAACAGGCATTTAAGTACTAACAGTAATGGAAAGGTCAAAGATTTGTTTTTTTGGTTAAGGGTATTTCTTTAGTTATTTTAATATAATTATCACAAGTTAAATGAAGCGATGAAACGCTGTTTAATGAGAAAAGGATGAACAACACATTAATAGTTTGTATTTAAATTCTATCTTACATGGTTCGAACATGTTTATATTTTGCATGTTTTCTTTGAAAGTAATGTTTTTGGTGTACGCTGCACAAACATAACTAGACACCAACCAACTACCCCCGCAAGTCAGAAGGCTAGAGAATAAATATACTCACCAGTTTCAAAGGGGACACTTGGTCTCCAGCTGTCCACTCAGCAGCAGGACCGGATCTCAAGAAAAGCACATTTGGTGGACTTTTGGGTCACTTGGACACAGTTCACCCAGTACAGCTGTGTACATTGACCACAGCTGGTTAGAGTGGTTGTCAAAGACTTTTTAAAAAATATATCAGCCATTGCCGTCTGCCAGTGGCCTTGATAACAACTGCTGCTGTAACCCTGACAACAAGAGGAAGCCCTGGTGTTTCACCACAGACAGTGAAACTCGCTGGAAGTAGTGTCAGGTGCCCACCTGGGGGGGTTCAGCCAGACCAGGTAGCGACAGTCACAGGATGTTCCTCGTTAGCGAGGAAGCTCAGGTGGAGCAACAGAAACCGTTTTGATCTGTGTGATGATGCTGTGATTCCCGTGGAGAGGAAGACTGTTGCTCGGTCTGAAAGTGTGGACCCATTAGAACAGGTTTATCCTGCAGGGCGTGACCTCCTGGGGTCAAGGATCTGCCAAGGCTATTGGAATCTGGCCACTGAGGTCTGCAAATTTACAGACTGGATAAACCAAACCATCAAAAATGATTACTTGGACATTTAAATTGTTTTCTCAAATGTCTTCTTACTGTGCTGAAGATACTGTAATCAGGAAGTGATTTTGAGATGCAAAGAGATGAAAAGGTTTGTTTTGTGTTTAAAGAAAAATCAAATTTAATTAAAAAGCAAATGAGAAGGCTATAATGATCCCTGGGTGCTCTTAATATGTCCAAAGTTTCAGAGGTCAGATATTTGGAGCTATAGAATATTGATATAGAATCAACAGATGCAAAAATGTAGCTGGACATCCTCAATAGTGAACGATTTAATATTTTCAAAATAATTTCCACAACAAAATAAAATGTGAAAAGAAAGTAAAGTGTGAGCATGGAATCAACAATTGATTGATCACGAGATTGGTGCAGCCTTTCATCATTTGTTTAGTTTCATTTATCACCAGAACCCTGAAGTTTTGAGTGGGAACATTCATTCACACAGCATCAGACCTTCCAACAAAGAAATGAAAAATCACAACTAACACTAAATTAGAACTTTTGATCAGCGATAAAGTAATGAGGTGAACTGATTTCTTTCTTTGTCAATAAACATGAGCATTTGAAATGCAGACATTGATGTACAAATTCATTTATTTACTTACATGTTGAAAGCATGACTGACACATTCTTAAAGAATCACGCTGTTGTTTTAACCCCGTTGGTCAGCTCACTCAGCGGCTTCATGAGTTGGTTCTCTTTCACCATCTTATTCCTGAAAAGGACAACAATAACAAACAACATCTCCTTTTGTTGTTGTTTGTGAGAGCATTTCTCACCTGTCTGGAAACTCCACGTCGTCGATGGTGTCGGGAAGAGGCACTCCTTTGGTTTCAGGCAGCAGCAGCACTAAAGCTCCTCCCATGAGTGAGATGACTCCTGGATGAAAATATATATAAATACACAGGCACTTTTACTACCATTATGTCTGAGAAAGAAAAGCTAAGTTAGACCTACATTTCTACCTTACCACCAAGAGAGGAACATACCAAACACGACAAGAGGCAAGTCCTGCCAGACGTTAACAAGTCGGTAAAACACGAATGGAGCGACGATGCTTCCGATATCACAAAGAGTTGAGCAAATAGACACTCCCAGGTTCCTACACACAAAGACATTCAGACTTATCAGAATACTGGGACATAGTTTTGGTAAAACAGCAGTTTTCAGGACTCTATCCACTTTTTTTACCTGACAAATGTTGGGAAGAGCTCAGTGTTGACAAACACGACCATCTCCACGGCCATGACGACTCCTAACCGACCGATGCTGCCCACCACCGTCTTAGCCCAGTGCATACCTGAGGTTCAAACGTGCAGGAGACATGCTACATGAACACGTGTTTGTTAATTTACTGCTGCAGTTTAGGTGTGAAGCAGATGTTACTGTCAGGGATGAAGGCGGTGATCAAGCAGGACAATCCAGCAATGAAGTTGGAGGAGGCGAAGGGGAGGCGCCGCCCCATGCGTTCGATGGTAAAAACAATTAAGAAAGCGGCGGGTATCTCTAGCAGAGCTGAGATGAAGAAGTCGATGTAGAGGTTTTTTGCTGTTATCCCCACCCGCATGATGAGCCCCTGGTAGACCACCTCAGAGGTGAACCTGCAGAGAGGTGGAGGATTCACCAACGGCCACAGACCAACACCTTTCTGTCCGATTTATCCAGATTTACCAGTTAAACATGAGAATTAGGGTGTATTTCCTCATATTGGGGGTTCTGAACAGGTCCAGTATGGAGGCAGAGGGGGAGTCACCTTCATCTTCTGCCAACGCCTGGAAAAGGTCACAGCACCTCAGCAACAACGTTGTGCTCGCTGTATTTTCACCATTTGTTAACAAATCAACAGTGTGGGAAAGGCAAGATTCGAGTTACCTCAAGGTTCTTGGAGATGTTCCTCTTGTTCTCTGTTGCCATGGCGTTCGTGATCTCATACGCTTTTGAAAACTTCTTCTGAGAAACGAGCCACCTGGGCGACTCTGGGATAAACCTCCAAGAAAGCAGTTCACAGGTGAGAAACGGAACAAATCTTGGCTGTAGATGTTTCCAGGTTCCTCACCAATAATAACACACGAAGATAAAGGAGGGAAGACAAAAGGCCGCCTGCAACCAACGCCAGTCGGTGATGAAGTAGGCCAGCAGTGGGATGATGAGGAAGCTGATGCTGTAGAACATCTGGTAAATTATTCCCACAAAGCGCCTCTGCTCCACACCAACAATCTCTGTGACTACAGAAGCACAGGTGAGCACGTCGAGGACGACCATCGTACAGGTGAAACCAGCAGAGGGCCGAGGCCGGTTCAACTATTAAACAAGTTCTGTCAACTCTACAGTTTGAGTTTAGCCTCTCGGCAGGTTAATGGTTGCTAAGGCCAACTAGCTGTAAGGCATGAATGGCAAAAACACAAAAATAAAATTTGAAGCCGAAGCAACAAACGTAGTAGCTGCAGAAAAAAAGAGTTAGCAAAGATGTGATCATTACGCAGCACGTAGCAGCTTGTAAAGCTTCCTTTGGCACCAAACCCAACGACGGCTCTGAGGATCAGGATACAGATGTAGCTCGGGGCTACAGCCATTGAAATTCCTGCCATGCAGTTCAGTAAGGTTGTCATGATGATGCTGACCTTCCTGCCGTACCTGCACGAACACAACACAGAGATACTCACACAAACAAAGAAAAACTAAAGGAGCTGTTTACAAAACAGTCATAGAAAATTACGAAAAGCTGCAAATATGCCTCACGTATCAGAAAAGTAGCCAACGGTCAAGCTGCCGACCAGGTAGCCCACTCCGATAACGGACTGGAACATGTCAACCAGCCAGGAGTCCGAGCACACCAGGTTAAACTGGGACAGAAGAATGTTTGTTGGCTAAAGCTACAACCAACTGGTGACCTTCTCCTCTTACCTCAGTGACAAAAGTCCTCCGACCTTCATAGTCAAACTCCCAACCCTCCTAACAAAGAATCACAACAGCAGAAATGTAGATTAGTGTAAAAGTAAATCAGACTAGACTAGGGTGACCAGACCTCCTGGTTTAACTGGGACAGTCTTGGTCTTGAGTCTTGTGTCCTGGTGGATGCACATGGCAGCGAGTCATTTAAAAGTCTGCGTGTCGATAGCTTGATGCTCATTGGTCTATGGAACTGTATGGGACTGGACACCTCGATAGCAGAAGCAGGAGGGAGTGTGTCATTATCAAGCGTCAAACGAGTTCTCTACCGACTTGGGCTGAGAAGCCCTTTACCAGGCAGAACCATTTTTCCAAAAGAAACAAAAAGGCCAGATTACAGTTTGCAGATGCACACAGAGACAAAGAGCCTGTTTTTGGAGAGTCGGATCAGAAATGGAGAAACGGCAAGCCTGAGAGCGCCGTCCCAAATGAGAAACACGTGATGGCAGCTTCATGGTGTGTCATTGTGGTGTTGAGGTGATGCGAAACATTTGAAATAAGTCATATCGTTCAAAAGCAATGCTACCAGATACCGCTGAGGTGTGTGTAAACTTCGGACCCTCAGGGAAGCAATAAAAACTGTCTAAAAAGATCCCCTGGCATTATTCTGGTATTTAACAAATATAAATAATTTCAATAATCTTAAATGACCAAAAACAGGGAATATTTATTCTTGTTTAATTTTAGACATTGAAAAAATATGTGCTTCTTTAAAAATATATATAAATTCTAGTTTGAACTGATCATCAGCTGAGTGATGCAGAAACACCGAATCTCTCGGATGCATTTTCCCGAATGAAATCTGTTCTATGTGGGAAGCAGGCTGGTCCTCACCTTACAGGCGCTGAGCGGGACTCCCGTCAGATTCAGGGTCTCCGTGTCGCAGCCCAGCGTGGTCGTGTTCCAGTCCACGTCGAACCGCGTGCACTTGCTGGGCTGCAGCCTTCCGGATGTGTTGCTCAGAGGCACCGTCAGGCTGCGGGTGTGCTCCAGGCTCCAGCCGCACGCCCGCCTCATGTCCACCACCGCGGAGTCCCGACACCAGTGGTCCGGGGTGTAACCCTGGAACACGATGCCGGCAAAAAACCCCGCAGAGGTTAGGGGCAACACGCTGAGCAGGGCGAAGATGCGCTTCTGGCAGCGGCCAAAAGCTCCGGCTTCTTCCAGAACATCATCAAAAGTCGCCATCACGGCAGCTGGCACCAAAGGCTCGGGCTTCTCTGGGAAGTCACTCGCGTGTGCGCCTGAACCCAGGTTCACACTGGTTTACAGTCTGTTCCAGCAGAAATGTGGGTGTTTGATTGATACACCAAAAATTCCACCCGCGTTACACAACCATAATCAGCCCACAAAGGCGCTTTCTTAGAACTTGTCACGTGGAGCCTGAGCTCTCCCCACACAAGTGGAGATGTTTTGGGGGACCCCTGGGTGATGTGGGACACGCAGCTCAGTCAGCAGCATCTGAAAAACTGGACATCAGTTGGTTGACAAGAGGACCTCATTAACACACGTGTCAGGGTTCTGCAGTCGCCCTGGATATTGTGTGTTGTTTTCCCCTCTTCTCCCACTAGGGGAGGTGTTGGGGTCCCAGGTGTCTGCCGGGATCACTCGCACCTGTGAGTGATCCCAATCAGGCAGATTACTTGAGGCTCCAGGACCTGCCTCAGGGTCAGAGGGCTTTCGTCTTCCTTTTCGTCACCTCGCCCTTTATCACCCCCAGTGAAGAGCCGCCGTTATTCAACCTGATCTGTGGTCTCACTTGGGTCCTGCACAACCGCACCTTGATGCTAAAGTCAAATTAGGAGCAGAACATTTTTGGTTGTGTTTATTAACATCCACATCTGGCCAGTTGTTTCTCTGTTCCAACCACCAACACAACTGACTCCTTTTTGTTTAGATTTAGGATAAAAATCAACTCTGACACGAAAGAAACACGTTTGCAGCCAAAAGCTTAAAAAGTTGGAGTTCAGGCCTCTCTGGTTTCATCCCGTTGCCTGTTTGCAGGGATCAATCAGTAAGTAGTTAACACTTTGCTGACTTCTTCTAAACGCAGTCAGTAAAAAAACGAGTGATTAAATCACCATCAGTGTGTGAAGGCTTTCATGACTTAACTGCAAGAATTGCTGATAGACCTGTTTTACAAATTGAAACAGTTTAAAATTCAAAAGCAAAACTATTGGAGAGCAAATAGAGCAAAAAAAAAAAAAAAGACATAAAAAACAGAAGGGAGATGCAAGCAGGAGCAAACGGGCTATTTTAAAGTAGTGAATGTCACCACAGGGTGAGTGGAAGTGAAGTGGAAGGTTCCACCAAAAGTGCAGGAGCCTGGATCCTGTGACTGAACACAAGAGTGTTCTGTCACCACTGAAACATCCTTCACATGCAGGCCAGCTGCCGCTCCTAAACCTGCAACCATGCAGCGATGTTCTCACAGGGGTTTCCCTACAGCGAAGGACCAGGATTTGAACCGTAGGAAAAAACTCAAAATCAGAGACAGAAGGTGGACAGCCTGATACCGACAAGGGACTTTAAATTCCAGTAAAGGGTTAACCATTGTTCCCCTTCTTGTCCAAGTTGATGACGATCAAACTGTCCCGCCTGCTGATTTTCTGCTCTAGTTTACCTCCTGATGTGTGTTAATGAAATAGGAACTGATTCCTAACAAAACCCTAAAACCTGTGAGCTTCTCTCTCAGGCTAACGTAACTCATCAGTCAGCATCCTTTATTTGAGTTCTTATGTAAATATTTGGGGTGTCCTCTGCCGCTACGCACCACAGAACAAACGCCCTGCACACCTGGGCCCATTTCAGAAAGCAAGTTTAGCAAAAATTCCGAGTAAATTTGATGTGATTTAAGGGAAGCTCAAGGTTTTCAGTTTCAAAAACCTGGTTCAGCATAACTCCGAGGTTACCGTTACCGAGGTAACGTACTCAAACTCAAACTAATTGCCCGCTAGCAGGTTAGTTCTCAGTAATACCGAGTTTTGCCTACTCTTGAAGCCTGCAGACCGGTGAGCACGTGTCCAAGCTAACGGTCGAGCTGTCATAAACGTTAATCTAGCACGCAAAGGATTTCAAGCCAGGTTTGAAGCATATTTTAACAGAATTTTTTAACTTTCTGTTGAGTCTGTTTTGGTGCACCTGTTGCTGAAACACACATCTAGAATAAAAATGTTAAATTTGTGGAACACTCAAGAACAAACATTTGTTTTTCAAAGATTTCTTTCCTTATTTCATCTCTCACTAATAAACAATCACCCATGAACTCAAGCAATTTTCAGCCACACGACCTTCCTCTTTTGCTGCTTTTGTTTTTGGTGTACGCTGCACAAACATAACTAGACACCAACCAACTACCCCCGCAAGTCAGAAGGCTAGAGAATAAATATACTCACCAGATTCAAAGGGGACACTTGGTCTCCAGCTGTCCACTCAGCAGCAGGACCTGATCTCAAGAAAAGCACATTTGGTGGACTTTTGGGTCACTTGGACACAGTTCACCCAGTACAGCTGTGTACATTGACCACAGCTGGTTGGAGTGGTTGTCAAAGACTTTTTAGAAAATATATCAGCCATTGCCGTCTGCCAGTGGCCTTGATAACAACTGCTGTCGTAACCCTGACAACAAGAGGAAGCCATGGTGTTTCACCACAGACAGTGAAACTCGCTGGGAGTAGCGTCAGGTGCCCACCTGGGGGGGTTCAGCCAGACCAGGTAGCGACAGTCACAGGATGTTCCTCGTTAGCGAGGAAGTTCACCAACCGTTTTGATCTACGTTACACCGGCAGATGATGCTGTGATTCCCCTGGAGAGGAAGACTGTTGTGAGGCAGATGGATCAAGTCACCGCGGGATAACCTCAGAGACAATCAGTGGGAAAAGATGCTAAGTTTGGAACTCCATGACCCCCCCACAGCCATGCAAAAACTTCAAGGGAAATCAGGGCTGACAGGGACTGGAGAGAATTGTAAATAGAAAAAGAAGCCCATTTGAAACCTTTAAAATACTGAATGTAATTATTAATACTTTATTAACGGTATTATTACTATTTTTTGTCAACTTTTTTTATATTGGTAAGCATGTGTCCAAGGTAACCATCAGGCTGTCGTTCTCTTGCACTCGAACAATTTTGGAACATGTGTGTAGTGTTAAAAACTGTGTCAAGTGGTGTCTGTGACTAATGGCTGCCATTCAGTGAGCCAACACCAGGTGGCGCTGGATCATCTCAGTCTTTTTTGTTCGCTTTGGAGATAAAAATTTTCTCTAAGCCAAGATCCTAAAAAGACTCTGATGAAACCAGGTCAGTGTGTAATCATGAGGGTTTCTGACCCCCAACGCGGATCTAAGTCCACGCGACGGTGTAAAGAGACGACTGACATTGATCAGTAAGATGTTAGCGCTTTGCTGACTTCTTCTAAATACAGTCGTTAAAAAAAGGGTGAATGGAGCGCCATCAGTGTGTAAAAGCTTTAATAATTTAACTTTAGAAGTAATGACCAGTTTTACAAAGTTAAAAAGTTTAATCAACATTAAAGTCATTGCGTGATCCAAAAAATGCTGATGGGGAACAATAAAATTCAAAGTCAACACTGTTGAAGAACAAAAAAATACTTTGGCTGGAGATGGAGTTCAAACGGTTGCTGTGTCTTTTTTGGTTGCTACCTCGCTGTTGGTCAATGGAGTGGTCAGCGGTTGTTCCTTCAGTTTAACGTCAAACTTATTTCTACAAAAAAACAATTTAAAAATGACTAGTAAAACAGAAAGAAGAAGCAAGCGGGAGCAAGTGGAGCTGTTTTAACGTTAGGTATGTCACAAAGGAAAACCCTTTATTTGGTGCGGCATTTGTAATGTTTAAAGAAAGGGCAGCATCATCAGCGTAGTAAGAAATCACTTTTACACAAACAGTCATCGGGAGATGCTAAGCTTGTCTAGTCGGGTGAAAACAGTGTTTGACACTTGCCTGTCAGGGAACTCGATATCATCGACGGTGTCCGGCAGAGGCATGCCTTTGGTTTCAGGAAGCAGCAACACTAAACCACCGGCCAGGAAAGCCAGAGCGCCTGCACGACAGGACCCAAAATATTGCTCGCCTTGCTAACACGCAAGCCTATTCTCGAAGGATCTCAGTCATGAACCCACCAAAGACGATGAGGGGCAGCTCCAGCCAGATGACTGCCAGGCGGTAGAGAAGGAAGGGAGAGACCATGCCACCAATGTCACACAGAGTGGAACAGACGGACACACCCAGGTTTCTGCCCACAAGAAAACTTCCTCACTACCCCTCTAGCCGACAGTTTTAAAAGAGAAGACACGCCTGTGTCAAATTGCGCCTCCCTACCTGATAACAGTTGGGTAGAGCTCAGTGTTAATGAAGACCACCATCTCGAAGGCCATAGTGATCCCCAACCGCCCGATGCACGCCACCACCGTCTTCACCCAGAACATACCTGCCGCGGCACAACAATCAGGACTGAAATCAACACACTTTCGCTTGGCTCCAAACCTGCTCTGGAGACTTACTGTCAGGAACAAGGGCAGTGATGAAACAAGAAGCTCCGGCTACGATGTTGGCGGTGGCGAACGGAAGGCGCCTGCCAATGCGATCGATGGTTAACAGGATGAGTAGGGCGGCGGGGAACTCCACCGCACCTGAGATGAGGAAGTCGATGTAGACGTTTCCTCCCAGGAGGCCCAGCCTCATGATCAAACCCTGGTAGACGACGGCGCTGGTGAACCTGGGGAGGCCGAGGAAAAACCAGTTCAGCCTCCATTTTTAGTGTGGTCACAGGAAAAATGACAAACGTACCAGCAGTAACTGAGAATTAGTGTGTGTTTTCTCATCTTTGGGGTTCGGATGAGGTCCATAAAGGAGGCGGTGGTGGAGTCACCGTTGGTGTTGTCTGACAAAGTCTGTGGAATCAAACATACCACTGGGGTCAAGCAGGGATCCGTTTCAGAAAGCAGGTTTACCAAACTCAGGGTTGCCAAACTCTGAAATATCCAATTTAGGGTTTTCGGTTTCCGAACACGTGGTAAATGCTGGTTTAATAAACTTAAAGTTACCTCAAGTCAGGCCCATGCATGGGGATCAAAAAGACTTATTAATGGAGTGCAGAAAATGTGATTTACCAGGGCAACGAATGAAAAACACCGGATCATGCTACTTCTACCTGTTGGGGATGGAAGATCTCATGACCTTGACAGCAAAAATGTTGATGTTTTTAAGAAAAAAAAGTAATACTAAAGAGCGAGATCACATGACTGAAAATGGCTGACTGAGTCAACAAATTAGTATAAATTGGAGGAAGCTAAAAAAAAAAAATAAAAAATAAAGTTAAGTTGTCTGTGAAGGGTCTCAAACATCCAAGTCATAGTTATCCCAGAGTGGACTTTGTGTGTTTCAAAGAAAACTTAAAGTCCAGATGAACACAAAGTCTACACTTGAATTTGTCTAAGTTGTTATTCGAGATGGCGCGTTTGAGCCACAGATGCGACCCAACAGGCACCAAACGAATTAGGCAAAACCTTCGAACATGCCAGATAACGTTTCATTCCCAGTTATTGCGGTGTTGTTAATCATTAAACAGCCTTGTCCTTGTTCAACCTGTGATACACAGATTTAACTGGAGAAATCTCCTAAATGTAGAAGACGCCAAATCTTTAGCCATCTATCCCTGTCAGTAGGTAATATTGTGTAGAACCTAGTATTATACATGCGTGTATAATACTTGTGGATATGTTCAAATTTAATCTCAATGATGGCGTATCTCAATTTTCTTGAGCAGAAAGAGTTCCCATCGGGGCCCAACCAAAAAATACCAGGGAAAAGGACTCCGAGTTACAAGGTAATATACTTTGTGAAACTAAGCTGCTGGCCAGCAGGAACATACCCAGATGAGGGCCAACAGTCTGTCTACACCTTCCCCGCTAACATGTAGCCGTTCACCTCGATGTTCTTCGACAGTGTCCTCTTGTTCTCTTTGGCCATCTCCTCCATGATCACCACGGCCCTGGACTTTCTGTTCTGTGACAGAAGCCATCTGGGGGACTCTGGGATGAACCTGCAGATACGGAACAACCTGGTGTCACCGCGCAATCCTCCCGGATGGACGTCGTCACCCGCTGGATCCAAGGTGGGCCTTCCTCACCAGTAGTAGGACAGGAAGAAGAAGTAGGGAGCGGTGAAGGCCACCTGCAGCCAGCGCCAGTCGGTGATGTAGTAGGCCAGCAGAGGGAGGATGAGGACGCCGATGCTGAAGAACATCTGGTAGAGGACTCCGACCGTGCGTCTGAACTCCACCCCGACGATCTCCGTGACTGAAGAAGAGTTTGAGCATCAGTGAAAAGGCTGGAGAGGAGCGAGGGTTCGCCTGCGCGCTGGAGCGTCCGTACTCTGCACGTATCCCACCATCCAGCCTCCCTTCACGCCGAAGCCGTGCAGCATCCGGAAGACCAGGAGAGTCACGTAGTTGGGAGCGACGGCCACCAGGATCCCGGTCCCCGCGTTGAACACGTTGGACATCAGGAAGCTCATTTTCCTGCCGAACCTGAAGACAAAAGAGCCCACGAGTCAGTTTGAGACCACACTGAATCACCATGACGACAGAACTACACGTACCTGTCAGCCAGGTAGCCGATGGCGAGGCTTCCGATCAGGAAGCCCACGTTGACGCTCACCTGGTACATGTCAACCCACCAGCCATCGGAGCAGACCAGGTCAAACTGGGACGACAAGCGGCTCAAGTTAGCGGTTTGGCATCAGTCATGCAAAAAAACCCGAAAAAAACCCAGCTGGAATTTAAATATTAGATCTTCGAACTGAATGTGCATCACTGTTGTTTTAAAAAGAAATCCGTTTCCAAATAATTATGTGAATAAAATGCAGTGATGAGGGGCATGTTAATCTAAAATATTTTACAATTTCAGCAACAAGTTGAAGGGACTTTAAAAGCGGCTCGAGAACACTTTTAGCATTTCTTTAGACGTGCTGGTCTCAGCGTGTTTTCCTTTAAGTCTCCACATTTATCCGGCCAACTTGTGGAAAAGCTCCCACCTCGGTGACAAAGGAGCGGCGGCCCTCGTAGTCGTACTCCCAGCCGTCCTGGCAGCGCCTGGTGGGCGCGCTGCTCAGGTCCAGGCTCTCCGTGTCGCACGCCAGCCCCGTGGAGTTCCAGTCCAGGTGGAACTGGGAGCAGGAGCTGGGCTGCGGCGTCCCGGAGCGGTTGTCCGGCGGCAGCGTCAGGCTGCGGCTGCGCTCCAGGCTCCAGCCGCAGGCCTGCCTCCGCTCCGCCACCGCCGGGTCCCGGCACCAGTGGTCCGGGGTGAAGCCCTGGAAGACGATGCCCGTGTAGACCCCCGCCCAGGGCGCGGACACCAGGCACATCAGGGCAAAGATTCGCTTCTGGAAGCGGCCGAACTTGCCGGCTTCCTCCAGAATGTCATCAAAAGTGGCCATGGCTGCGGTTTCTGGACCGGGTCGTGTGTTTGAGCAGGAAAGAACCGCTTATTTATCGGGACTTGGAGTTTTAAGCGGTGACGGGGGGGGGACAAAGGTCGCTGCGGGACTCAAACATTGATTGCTTTTCCCACCGGCTGCGGACGCAGTCAGTTATTACACATTTCCACTGTCACAGATTAAGATTTGACGTCCAAACTGTGGTCACAAAAATGTAATCATTTATATCAGATTTCTAGCATATCCGACAATAATTACTGGACACCACAGCGGCTGTTTGTCCACTAAATGACACAACTCAAGCCCAGGGTGTTTTAGAAAAACAGAGTTGGTGGAACCCCACCAGTGCGCAAACAGACAGGCGTGTGCAGAATTTAAACACAGAAAAGCTGCTTTCATTGCATTCAGTCAGACCGGAAGAGGGTTTGGGGGCCTTTGTGGGCTCCAACCTGCAGCCAGAGGGTCCAATCCCAGATCCGATCGCTCTGCTCGTTAATCCGGCGCCTTCTCCTCCTCCAGTAACGATAAAAGAGCAGCTGCAGTTAACAGAGGCCATTATTTATTCAAATAAAGCCTTTTTACATCAATGCTTTAAATAGGAAGAAAGGCTGAAAAACAAGAGACATCATGATGAAGAAAAGCAGATCTGGACCATCAGCAAGCTCCTTGTGCTCCTCAAAGCCTCCAATTCCACTCTTTTTTTTTTTTTTTGGAAACCAGCTCAGGGTTCGACCCGGTTTGGTGTGAGAAAAAAAAGTTTGTTTTTGCCCAAAACGTCAGCGTTTTTGCTGCAGTTGTCATGGGAACGTGTGATCAACCTTGTTTTATATCAGAAGTCATCTGGGTGGTTCAATCTGCGTCTTCAGGTGACAAAAACACCCGTAATCAGAGTAATTCAAGCAAACACTGTAGGCGCACTCGTTCAGTCCAGACCCAGAACTTTAAACACTCACGTCGAATGAATTTGATCTGTTTGTTTTTCTCGTTTTGCTAAAAAGGCTGAGAAAAAGGAAAAAAAGGGGATTTTCAATTTAGATGAAAGTAAAGATGAAACAAAAGAACATTTAGCACTGCAGAGGCTTTGGCTTCCGGCAGGAGAGGAGAGGAGAGTTCTAACCCCCCTAAAAAAATTAATAACTAAAAAAACAAACAAAAAAACTGGTGAGCCGGCTGCAACCTCCGTCCTCGTCATCTGTCCATTCACACCTAAGGCCGCCTTTATTTCCATACACATAAATCAACCCAGACACTTAAATCATTAAAAGGAGAATGTGGGCGATTCACCGGTGAAAACAAACCAAAAAACCCCAAACCCCCAATCTGCTTCATAGAACATCTGTCATTGTATGTACAACGTCTCTGATCAAAACAAGACAAACGTTCAATCTATCGCTGACGCACTTCGAGAAAGAGGAGAGTGGGTTCATCGACAGGAAGGCGTCGCGCTCTCCACCGGGAGAAGAAAGAGAAACAATCTGCTCTGGCAGCCACTGTAAACGTCTTCATTCCCTTTAGAAACAATTTCATCGTCTACCTTATGGGAAAGAACCAGTTTCCCCAGTTTTATCCTCTAATTTCTCTTGTTTCTCTCCACGACTCTGCTGCGTTTTTCAAATACAGCCCCCACCGTCTGAAAAAGACACTCTGACTGGAGATAATCGATGCTACAGTAAAGTGCTGAAAGTGTGGCACAGTCTCAGGACGACGCTAGCGGCGGGTGGAGGGCCGTTCGGGTCCCGTCGGGCCAGACTTTACGCTGCTCCGCCTGCATCTGAGAAACCCGGCAGATCGGCCGCGAAACGAGCTGAAAAGTACCTGCAGAGCGTCTTAAATAATCAGCTGTCAATAAATAAAAAACGCCACCGGGAGTCCGAGCGGGCCGGGTAAAGGTGCGATTTGCCAAAAAAACAAACAAAAACAACAAAAAAAAACAACCCCAAATAAAGGAAACTAGGTTCTACTTTGTACGGTTGGTGTTTCATGGCTGCCGCTCTGACGGACACATTCACTGAGAAGAAGAGTTCTGGAGAGCCAGGACGGAGGGCGCTCACACCCTGAGGAGGTCCTCGTCGCTGTCCTCCTCCTCCTCTCGCTTCCTGATGGCTGCCGTGCTGTTGCCGCGGGTGACGGCCGACAACCGCAGTTTGCCGCCCTTGGTCTTTCTGTCAGACTCGTCCAGGAGCCCGACCAGGTCCTCGTCGCTCTCCTCCTGAAACCGAGACGGGTGACGGCCACCAATCTGGAGCGTCTGCAGAGCCACGGGGGGCGGGGCTCACCTGGAGGAAGACGCTGCCGTGGGCCGCCGCGTTCCTGGAGCCTCCGGGCGGTCTGAGCACGCGCACGCCGGGCACGCTCAGCACCTCGTCCTCGCTGTCGTCCTCCTGGTCGTCCAGGGTGAAGGAGCGCAGGCCGTCCGCGTTCACCGGTTTGGTCGTGATGTGGCCGTTGCCATGGTGACTCCGGCCCCGTTGGGAGGATAAAGAAGAGGAGATGGGAGGAGCTTCCATCTCCTCCATCAACCACTCCATCTCCTCCTCACCGGCATCTTCGTCCATGTTGACCTGAGGAAGAGGAGCGCTGCGCGGTTAGCATGGCAACACCAGGAGCCAGGAGAGCGACGAGCTCCTCCATGTAGAAAAGACGGGATCTTTGCCACTGTTGCGGGAGGGAACGCGACTGCTGCTCCTGCCGGGTCTGCAGAGAACCGACTCACCTTGGAGTATTTGTAGGAGACCTGAGTGGTCCTCCTGCAGCAGCTGGCCACTTTCTGCATCACGAGCTCTCTGCCAGCGAAGGAGAGGAACAGGAACAAAACGAGGGCAAATGAAGACCAGCGGCCCAAATCTGACACGCTGGCCAACACGGGGTGTTTGGGCGTCACCTTCTCTCTCGTTTGTGGAGCAGAAGGCCCAGCAGGCAGACAGCCAGTCCGAGCAACAGGACGCTCAGCACCACCCCCAGCGCTTGGCTCCGCCTCAGCAGAGGCAAGGTCCCGCTGTCGTCGTCCTCGTGCAGCTTCTGTTCCACGGTTCTGAAGGCAGCAGGAGAGGCTCTCTCACGTTCATCGCTTGCCAAACCAGCCGTCAACGACTCGAGGTTTCCTCACGTGAGAACACAAACGGCGTCCGTGTGCCACACGAACAGATACTGGCACTCGTCCGTCTCCAGCATGAACTCGGGGATGCCCACGCCCGCCGAGGGGCTGCACTGGAACGTGATGGTGGAGGACACCGTCTGGGACTCCCCGCGGCCGCAGGAGGAGTTAGACGGCACAATCACGTCCAGAGTGGCTCCTGAGGGAGGAGGGGGAGTGGGTTTGAACGCCGGGTCATCCGGGGTGGCGGCAGCGCCGCCGCGGTAACAGCACACACCTTTGATGTAGTACTTGGCCTTGCTGGAGAAGCCGATCTGGCGGTTGTAGGCCCCGTTGAGTTTGACCTGGCAGATGTTGGCGCCCACACAGCTGGGCAGAGAGTTGTTGGTGATGCCCGACAGCTGGATGTGGTAGATGTAGCGGTCGCCGTTGGAACGGATGTCTCCAGACGCCTGGTGGTGGCTAAAAGGTCAGACGGGCGGAGGAGTGAAACGGCGCTCGGATACTCAGGCGATGGAGCCTGAAGAACGGCGGCAGGAGCGGCGAGCTACCTGAAGTAGAGCGCTCCCAGACTGAGGTTGCGCCCCAAGTCTGGGATGGCGATGGTTCCATTCACCATCTCCACTTCCTGCTGCTTGACTGCGCACGCCAGCCGCGTCTCCCAGCCTATCAGGAACTCACAGGAGGCCTCGTCAGCGCTGCAGAACACACACAAGCGTCACACCTTCAATGAGTCCAGGAGCATTAAACAACTGCAAGAACTCTTTTTCATCACACGTTTGCAGAAATTTGAAAAAATCCACATAAAAATGAAGAAAACTGCTTATTCAGACGAAAGCGGCGACGGCGAGGTGCATTAGATGTGGTGACGTCACTGCGAGACAACGTTTAACTCTGGAGACAAACATTCCGTCTGACATTAACCTTAAGTTTGAATAAGAAGTAAATCAGTGTCGTCGACAGAGCCGTTACACGACTGGAGGTCTTCACGTGTGTGTGTGTGTGAGAGACCTAATGAGCACTGGGTGTCCCAGGGTGGGGCCGCAGCCCAGCCGGATCTCAGTTTTGGCTTCCACACCTCTCCCGCAGGCGTCGTCTCCGGCGGCGTAAGTGACTGAGATGTTTCCATCTGCAGGAGAAGATGGAGCCTCACAGCAACAACGCTGACACTTTCCTGAGACAGAAGCCAGCCGGTGACGAAGGCGCGGCCGCGCTGTGACGTTACCCACCGTTGTAGCTCATCCTCTGGGTGAAGACCCGGCCCAGGACCTGGATTTTTCCTGCTGCCGTGCGCCGGCACACGGCCGCGTCTTCTGGACAGCCTGTTAATATTCCGTGGACACCCTGACACAGATTCATGAAGTACCTGAGGACACAGCGAAAAACAGCTTTAATTCACAATTTACTGTAGTTTTCTGGCTACAAGTCGCTGCGGAATATAAATCAGTCAAAACATGCACTGGACTATAAGTCCCATTTTTGGAGTACACTTACTCTACAAAATCTGAGACCAAGAATAGACATTTTATTTTGAAAAGCCAGTTATAATTCTGACAACAGAAGGGAAAACAACAGAGTGAGTATAGGTCACACCTCGGCCAAACTAGGAAAAACTGACTTACAGTCCAGAAAATACAGCAACTAAACTTGCAGAGAAAAGAAATAAAACATTTATTTAGTGAAAAAGCTGTTAGGTCAAAATCAATTCAATTCCAGCTAAGTGAAACACCGGTGATGATGTTTTCCAGAGCAGCGTTTCTCTGAGTGCGTCCACTTACGAGTCTCCGTGATGGCTGAACTTCCAGGGCTCGCTGAGGGACGACAGGGTGCGGAGGTTGAACGTCAGGTGCTGGCTCACCAGTTTGCAGTCCATCTTTGGGGGGGGGCAGACGGCGCTGGTCATCCACTTGAAGGAGGCTAAACAGTCGGCCGTCTCGAACAGCAGCTCCGGAGTGCCTCGGCCAGCGGAGTAGTCGCAGAGGAACAATATGGAGGATCGCCGTTTACTAGAAGCTGAAAGAGAAGAAAAGTGGGTGAGTGAAAACCTCGACTCTCAGACGATCCGGGAGAAAATGTTATCTTTCTCTCTCTGTCACCTTCCTCACAGACTCCCCACTTCCCGTCTGTGTCGTAGCTGGCGGTGGTAGAACAGAAGGGCTTGCTCCCCATCCTCTCGACTTTAGTGCACTCCTTGTAGGTCTTCTTCATGAACGTGAAAGGGAAGACGCAGAGCTCGCCGTCGGTGGTCACTGCAGCGACAGCAAACACTGTTATCCTGAAATGAAATGACGGCTCGAGTCTCACTTATGATCCCGATTCAAAGACGCACGTGGTGGGCAGGGATCTCCTCCTCCGTACTCCATCAGTACTCCCCGTTCTTTGTGTTTAAACTCCATGTTCATGACCTTGGTGAGGCCAAAGGATGACACCAACTTCTCTGGACCGGAACCAGACACCCGACAGACCGCGCTGTTCTCACAGGCTGGCTCCGTCACTGAGCCGCACACGTTGATGTGATAGGTGCTGCCGTTGGCGGGGACCTGCAGCACACACACGTCTGTTCACCACAACCCCAGACGGAGCAGACTGGAAAAATACAGCATCCGAGGAGGCCGTTTTCAGGAGAAAATCGCAGTTTGAAGCAAGTGTGAAGCACGTGTTCATTTGGTTTGTAAATACAGCCAACAAAAAGTGAAAAAAAGCAGCGTCCAACCTCCATCACCGACAATGGAAGTGACTGTTTTTATCAGCTGTCATCTTAGATGACTCTTTCGCTCACCTGGACTTCACCCTTCAGAACCGAGAGGTCAAAGGTGAACTCGAGCTGCGCGTCGGTGAGCTGGCAGCCGCTGGTGTGCTCGGCGTCTGAACAGACGATGGGAGTGGCCCACTCAAACAGATAGACGCATCCCTGCAGCCTGAGCATCTGTGGGGAGCCCTGCTCACAGGAGAGGCGGCAGTTAAAGAGATGCTGAGAGGAGCGCAGCAGCAGAGGGAGGGGGAGCGCCCACCAGCTCCAGGCCTCTCTGGCAGGTGAAGATGATGGTGGACGTGTAGTTCTGAGAAGGATCGGCTGCGCACTGGGTGGAGCTGGAGTAGCTTATGAACACTTTCCCCGTCGCTTTGTTGATCTCGGGGCCGCTGGTTGTCCGGCCGATATCCTGCAAAAGGCGGAGGGCAGGTTACAGGAGAAGTGTTCAAACAATCTCAAACAATCAGAAAGCCGCAAAAACGAATGTGGACAAAAGCCCAACAAACGGATCGTCATGGAGGGACTGTTTTACCACAGGTGGTCCGTTCTCAGGGTTCATACAGACGGCAGCTCCAGGGGGGCAGGTGACGTCGGGGATGGGGTTGAGGGGCTGACAGATATTGATGTAAAAGTCTGGAGTTTTATCACTTTGGTCCACGGCTTCATCTGTGGCCGTGTAATATCCGGTGGCGTGGATAAGAGGGGACAGCTCAATGAGCTCAGAGCCGTTCTGGACGGAGCACTTCACCTGCACAGGTGAGAGAACAGCTCACACACGAGCTCAAACACGGCTCGGCGGCACCCACGTAATCAGACTGGAACTCACAGAAGACATACTTACAGTCGTTTCGCAGACCTGCGGCGTGTGGAAGGAGAAGAAGTGCATGCAGGTGTCAGCGTCGGAGTAGATCAGCACAGGTTCTGGATTGGCCGAGGCCATTTTGGGTGGCCTGCGGAGCAGACGGACGACGTGAACACAGGGCGTGAAGATGGCAGGATTTCTCTCCTTTCCTCGACCCTCACCTGCAGATGAAGTGGATGACCGTCTTGTGCTTCAGTTTGGGATTTGCTGCACACGGACTTCCTTCTTCGTAGATCAGTTCCAGAACCTGATCTTTGTACGAGAGCTTCTTGCTCACCTGGCCGCCGCTCACGGCCGTGCTGGCGTCACGGATGCAAACAGCTACAACAAAAAACAAAGACAGGTATTTTAGTTTGGAAACAACACAACAAACATGTCAGACTGTTGCAAAATCCTAATCAGCATGTTAATATGCAAAGGTGTGTGTTAATTTGGCGAATTGGGAAAGCTCCTGTACATTACATTAGCTCACAGATCAGCACCTGGCTGCAAAGTTTTGCCTAAAATACATCAATTTTAGTGTGGTTTGCTTGAATGAAAAAGTTGGACTTTGGTTCTTTAGCTCAGTTTGATGGGTACATGCACAAACAGATAAGAACTATTTGATTCAAGTCCAAAAATTCACCTTTGAGTAATGTTGGTGAGATAAAGTCGGATGCAGGAATGTGCAGAACACACACAGCAGTCAATAAATGAACAAAAAGTGAAATCAGATGTCATCTTACACGTCATGTGTTACATAAACCACACAAATGAGTGAGCGATAATAAAGAGTAACCAGGAGTTACGCCAGAGGATTCTTAATGATTCTCACTGCGATGTTTGTTGTTACTCCGTGACAATTAAGTTCAGCAAGAAAAGGTTATTTAAAAGAATTTTTATATGTCCGGTTCCTTATATCAATGTAATTTAGAGGATATAACAGAAACTCCAGCAAAAACTGGAGGAATGCATGCACCTGCGTTGGGATCACATCCAGAGTCAGGGAGGTTTCCACAGATGTTTATGCCGACACTCTTTCTGTTGTCTTTGGGATCATACACAGTGTAACCCCCGACCTTCGTCAGGGCGCTGAGATCAAACGAATAGCCTGCAGGACACAAAAAACAGAGGTTTAGGCATCTCTGGTGTGATGGAAGGTATATTTGCTCAGCCAGAGCCTGGTGTATGGGTGACTGTGGGACCTGTGGCGGGGTTGGTGACCCTGCACTCGTCTTGTTGAGTGCTGTTTAGAGGGCAGGCCACAGGCGTTAGCCACAGGAAAGTGTACACACAGTCTTCAATTGCAGAGATGAGCATAGGCCGGGACTCCTGTGTG
Source organism: Tetraodon nigroviridis (assembly GCA_000180735.1). Lineage (NCBI taxonomy): Eukaryota > Metazoa > Chordata > Actinopteri > Tetraodontiformes > Tetraodontidae > Tetraodon > Tetraodon nigroviridis. The sequence continues at coordinate 1,411,210 of CAAE01014590.1, forward strand.
AGGAGGAAAACCAGATGTTCAGTCAAAAAACAAAGGAATCGATCAGTTTTAAAATCCACCTTGCGTCACTCACCACTTTTTCACACTTAAAGCGGATGATGCTGGTGCGGTTGCCCTTCGTATGCGGGCAGGCCTGCCCGCTGGTATACTTGAGACTGAGAACGTTTGTGTCCAACGTGGGACCGGACTCCACGTGGCCCAGACTCACATACTCATTGCCAACCTTCATACAAGCCGCTGCACTGGAAGGACACGCCCACGAGCCTGCCACAGGTGGTAATAAAACACAGGTGAGACCGAAGAGACGCTAGAAAAGACAGAAGGAGACGGCGGATACGCACCTCCCATCTGCACCAGCGACCTGCACACGTTGATGTAGATCTTTTTACTGGTGTCACCGAAGGAGTGCTGCACCTCCCAGTTGCCAGTGTCCAGGGCCAGAGGGGAGAGGTCGTACGAGCGGCCCTGTCCGTCACTGACCAGAGGGGAAGGAGCAGATTTGAGCTTAACGGAACATTGGTTTAAGACCCAAACTGTGGCCACGTCACCAGGTCAGATCAAACGCTTGATGTTTCAGTCTCAAAGAAACACAAAGATGAGTTTTACTTGTAGGAGCAGCTGGTGGTTTTGATAGGAACACAGGCCAGCGCGGTGGGCCAGCTGAACATGTAGGTACAGTCGGGAGTCTCCTTGATGAACTCCGGTGCTCCCTTAAAGAAATCAGCATCAGCGGTCAGCAAAACACTTGTTTCAGCAAGTAGAAAAAACCCCAGAAATTACAGATTGATAATAATGTGAGAGAAAGATCCCAGGATTCTGCTGCTGATGCGAGACACTCACAGGATTCTGGTCGGGGTGGCAGGAGAAGTAGATCTCTGTGGATCTCTGGTAGATCTTGTGACATGTCTCTCCACCAGTGTAATTCAGGATGAGTTGGTCTTCTACATAGCTCAGAACCTGGTTTGCAATTCCTGCGGGAAGAAAACGACTGGTGTAACCTAACACCCCTCACACGCGTCAGAGCACAAACCGATTTTTGATGTTTCTGTACCTCCGATCTTATGTCTGCTTCCTTCCACCTGGCAGGAAGCCACCTCACCGCTGCTGGGGTCTTTGTGGGCGCAGACGCCTGTCTGCAGCCCTCCGCAGACGGACAGGTGATAGGTGTATTTACCATTCTGGAGCCTGTAATCTTTCCCCTTCAGAGAATTGAGGTTGAAGAGATAACCACTCCTGGAGTCCCGGACCTGACACTCGTCACCTGATGGAACCAGATCACAGTTTTATTCTGATATTCTGGCATCAGTTTTCAACTCCAGGTCTTTATTTGTTTTCAATGATTGAGACAGCGGGCGTTTTGCATTTCCAGGCATTCACCTTGGGACTTCCTGACTGGGCAGGCCTCCGACGTCCTCCAGATGAACACGTATTCACAACCGTCTCTGCGATCAAACATGGGGGAGCCCTGCAAACGGAGGCCAGATGTTAAACCGGTCAGTTTCTGTGGTTCAGACAGCTGAGTTCTCCCCTCGCATCAACTAAAGGTCCCATTTCTGTTTTCCTCTTTCAACTTAAAGCTCAAATAAAAGATAAAACTACAATGGAAGATGTGGTACTTACTGGATGGTCATCACACTGGAGGATGATGCGAGTTGAGTAGAAGGATGTGGAACCGCATCGGTCTCCATTCTGGTAAATGATACTAATGGAGCCGTCCTCCACCATCTGCGGGCTGGACTGGACGTATCCCAGGTTGTAACCCCGACCGTTGATTATGCCGCAGGCCCCCAGAGGACCCACTGCAGGGTTGAGAAGAACAAATTTAACCATCTGACAGGATTAGATTAATGTCTCTTTTTTCCTTTATTTTAAGTGAATTCATTTTATTTAATATAACTTTCAAGATGTTGGAAACATTGACTCTTTAAGTACAATCTTTAAGTACAGCTCTGTGTGTGTGTGTGTGTGGTACACTGACCAGGACAGTGTTTTAGACTAGGGAGAGGTTTGCAGACGTTGATATAAAACGTGCGCGATTTGACAGCATCTGTATCTATGGCAACCCAGGGCGCATCGTCTCCGTTTCGGATCAGGCGGCTCAGGTCGTACTCATTTCCGTGAGAATCTATAGGGAGAAAAAAAAAGGAGGGGCTTTAACAGCTGACATCCCTGTCCTCTTAGGGAAAGAACAACGTCGGCTGCCGTACCAGTGATCTGGCAGTCGACGGGGGATGGGATGCAAGCCAGAGCAGTGAAGAACTGAAAGAGGACGTCGTGGACCGTGCGATTCAGCAAAGTATTCATCTCCTCTCGTACAAGTTTTAGTGAGCCGGGGTGAGAGTTTGGATCACACACAAAATTAATGGTGAAAGTGTCCCGTTTTCCTGATGACAAGAAAAAAGCGACATTAGAACTGCACTCAGGACCGTATGAGCCGAAACTTCTGTGCCGTGTGCGTCTGCGCTGCTACCTGTGGGTTTGTCCAGCTGACCCTTGTACGTCAGCGTCAGCAGGCCGTTGGAGGAGTACTGGAGGCTCCTCTCTGCCCCGACCTGACTGAAAGGAACCCCGTCTTCCAGCACGCATCCAGCGTTTCCAGCTCCGCACTTTGACATGTTTGAGCAGATGTTGACCTGCAGATTTGCGATAAAACCCAAATGAATAAAACTTGTTGCACAAAAATGACGATCAAACTTGAGCATCTTCCCCACCAGGAACTCTTTTCCGTTCTTAGTGTCTGAGTATCCCTTTTCAGAAGCCAGCAGCTGAAGGTTGAACTCGAAGCCCGTGTTTGGGTCCACCACAGAACAGTTCTGAGAGAGATGAGGATTCATTTCTCAGGAGAGGTTCATGACAGGACACGAGAAGAGGGCTACAAGTGAACTCACTTCGCTCTTGGTGGTGGCGACGGCGCAGGCGGCTCTGGTCTCCCACATGAACGAGGCGGTGCAGTTTTGGTACATCAGGAAACGTGGCTTCCTTGACTACACATATTGCGACAGAAACACTTAAGATTAAACTGCTCAGCCCCAAGAAGAAACATTTTGTGTGTGAAGCACAAATCCTCCTCACCTGAGCTCCTCTGGAGCACGCCAGGTAGATGAGGGTGGAGTACGAGAGCTTCTGGCCGTCTGACGTGCAGTTGGAGCCGTCTGTGAACTTCAGCAACAGGCGGTCTCGATCCTCGATGATCGGTCCACCTTTGGCCATACCCATGTTGCTGACTGACACCACCTCCTTCATCGAGCCCTGCAGGGAGCAATGAGCAGGCTTGAACAAGCTAAAACGAATTGATGCACCACCAGCAGCCCCCAAATGAGCAGATGGAGGTAAAGAATCAGCTAGGTTGTGTTTTGTTTTCCACACCTGCTCATATCTCATCTGACAGACGGACGCGTGGCGGTCGCAGCCCAAAACCGGGGTGATCGGCCGACAAATGTTGAAGTAATACTTCTTGGGGTTGAGGGGGTCAGAGAAATCCATGACATGCCAGTTGTTGGCGGATGTGGAGTGTGACAGGCTGGAAGCAGAAGATGGTAAATCACAACTAGCACATATTTGGAAAAGGTTACCCGTGTGTGCCGCTTCGCTGGTTTTCGTTACCTGGATAGGTCGTACTGGTCAAGCGTGACGGGATCGGTCACCAAACACTCGTGAGGCCTTTCAGGACACGCGTAGGACGTGTACCAGTGGAAGTTGTACGTGTAAGTGTCCTCAACCTGAAAGAAAGTTGAGAGAGACAAAACTGTTAGGGGTGAAGCAGGACATAATCCAAACATTTGAAAAATATGAACTGCTTTACCTGGAATTCCGGGTGTCCAGCGCCAGCGTCGGGGTCGCACATAAAGGAGATGAGTGTGGACCTGGCTGTGTGTTTGTCATCGTTGTACTGAGAGCCGTTACTGTAAACCAGCTGAATCAGGCCGTCGTAGTAGGACAGACGGGAGTTGGCCTCACCCAGACTCCAGGACCTGAAGGAAGAGAGGAAAACTGCTTCAGAGGTGTCGCAGCAAACACGCAGAAAAGAAAACACACTTAATCCAGTCGGGTTAGTTTACTTTCATTGCTCTCTGGCTCACCTCTGAGAGACGCCCTGCCGGCGTTCAACCTGACAGGCACCCGATTTTTCAGGACAGCCGTCAGCTTTAACACCGGCGCACACGTTGATGTAGTAGTCGTAGTTGTCGCCTTTCACATTGTAGAACTTGCCCTCGGTTTTGGTGAGGGGGGATAAATCGAAGGAGAGGTCTGTGGAGAAACAAGCGCATCAAAGGTGTGGAAGTTAACATACCTGGAATTCCTCTCCGGTAATGTTACCCTTATCCTTTAGCTGATAATATTATGTTGTATGTTTATTCAAACATACTTTTATTTTACTATGACCAACTTTAGCAACAGTTATGTGTTTAAATATATTTTAACCTATTCTTCGGCTCACAGTTGTTTTCTTTGACTAAAAAGCATTTGGTCAAGTCGTACCAGCCCGAGGATCCTCCACCCTGCAGTCGTCTCCTTGTGTCTTTGAGAGAACACAAGCGGCTGCGGTGTACCACTCCAACTCATACACGCACTCATCGGCCGCGATGCTACGGAGGATGGGAGCGCTCTCCAGATCTCCTGCGAGAGGAAGAGATGTGCAGAAAAAGTGAAGAGGAGATACAAGAGAACCAGTTTATGCCAAGATTACTTCATCTGCTTTAATCTACCTGGTTTGCACTTGAGTGTCAGAATAGTTCGGATCCTCTTCCTGTTATTGTTGCAAAAACTTCCATCTGAATAGACGAGTCTGATGTCATTTCCTATTTCAGTCTTCTGAGGAGATGAGAGGAAGCTGCCCAGACTCAGGTACTGACGGTCCTTGCCTAAAGGCAGAGAGACACTCGTTAAACCTCAACAACTATGAAAACTTTCTCTTCTTTTGTCTGACTCTTACCCACGGCACACACTGATGCCTTCGCCGGGCAGCCGACAGCCCCTCCTGACTGGACCACCTTGTGGCAGACGTTCAGGTAGAAATGAGAGTCTGATTTTGGAGAATGAGCATCCACCACCTCCCAGTTTCCATTGACGTCCGTGCCTGGAGCAACGCAGAGAGTGACGGAGGGTCAGTGTCAGCAGTAATAATGCATTTTTGCCAATTTGTCAATGCGATGCGATAATCTAGTGAATCCAATCTGTCACTGCCTTTCCCTCGCCCACCAGAAGGACCTTTGGCCTTTGTGGTAAAACTGGCGGAATGCTAAATCTTTAACGTTCCCACTCAAAAGATAATCTCAGCGGCTCAGATTCTCAGAAACCCCAAAGCAGCGAGTTTTACCATCAGAGATGGCAAGAAAACTCACCAGGGAACCGTGTGAGGGGTGAGAGGTCGTAATGTTTTTTCCCGTCTTGGACTTGACACAGCAGATCCTCCTTCTCTTTGACACAGGCGAACGCCGTCTCCCAGTTAAAGTAGTAAGTGCAGTCTGTCTCACCAGCAAAAACCGGAGTTCCCTGCCCACTGTTGGCTGCAGACAACAACAAACCTCATTTTCACAGGACTCTCAAGATGACGCTGCTTTGACCGTCGTGTGATTCCTTCTCCTGCCACTGGGTGGTGCTAAAGTCGGAATAAGAGAGTAAAGTTAGGAAAAGTATACTCACAGGCAGTCTTGTTGCACTCAAATGTGATGATGGTCATTCTCTCAAAGCCTGAGGAGCACGTGGAGCCACCCGGGTAAATCAAAATCAGATCTCCATCTGAATATCTAAATGGGAGAGGAAAAGAGTTTAACAATATTCAACAGGACCCACGGTTAGACATTGACACGTAGCCGTAGAGACACGACTGGTTCACTCATTTACTGTTTCTGCATCCAGAATTAAAACTGGTGTGGTTAAAATGATCAAGCTAAATTCCAAAAAGAAGCTTCTTTAATCCACCAAATATGAGAAACTAGGACTCAAACATTACCGTAGTGTCTGGTTCTGGTATTTTCCAGCCACCTTATTCACGTTTCCAGACGTCTTTACTTGGCAGGAAGATACGAATTTGTCACTGCCACATTCTTCGGTGAAAACTTCTCCACACACGTTCAGGTAGTAGACGTAGCTGTCGCTCCCGCTGCTGGGTCCAGAGGGCGCGCTGTACGGAAGGTCTGTGGCTGCCGACAAATTATGGAGGCGGACATGATTGACAGACTATTCGAATCAATGTCAAACTTAACCAAATGTCCTGATGCGTGAACTGCTCACTGGTCCGGGTGAGGGGTGTCAGGTCGATGGACAAATCGTGCTGCTCGCTGTTCAGTTTGCAGGTGTGGCTCTCCAGATAGTCTCTGTGACAGGCGTACTCGGTCACCCACTCAACCTCGTAGCGACAGTTGGACTCTGCTATCATCTTAGGACTGCTGCCCTGTGAAAACACATCAAAAATGAATAAAAAGAGTGCACCTGACACGAATAAACACTGCTTTTTAACAGCAAGGGTAACAAAACAGCAACTGCGCTGCTGTGACATTTTCCCCAGCAGAGGGCACCAAACACGGTCAACACCAGTTAGGCCAGGACGCCTGACAGCAGCCTTCCAGCATGACTTGTTCGGTAAATTAAAGCTGCGACCACAGCTAGCCACAACTGAAGATTCCTCTGTACTTCACATTTCAGGGAAGTCACACGAGCTCTGAAAGAGAAACCTAAACTCTTCTCTGCCAGGAGAACGTTGGTAGAAACACTGCTGAGGTGAGTTTCACAGCATTTCTAAAGCTACCAGGTATCTGGACGCATCCCACCTACCTGATGTCTGCGTGACGGACAAATGAACGTGATGCTGACAGCCGGCACGTGGTCTTTGCAGAATTCTGGAGGAGTTGAATCTGAGCCGGCTTCATATTGCAGCTTCAATCTGGAAGGAATTAAAAAAACACCCGAAATTAAAACACCTGCCTATCACAGACCAAAGAAAACAGACCTAATCTGAGCAGATACCGGTCGTTGGAGAGCAGCTCCAGCGGTTTGGTGGGAGATCCCATGTTGAAGGAGCCCTGACTGGTGACCAGACAGGCGGCGGAACCTTCCGGGCAGGATTTTTCTGGCAGGTCTGATGAACACAGATGATGGGTGACGATAACGAGCATCCAGACGAGGATTTCAAATGAATCTGAACTCACTGAGGCTCCGACAAATGTTGATGTAGAAGTCGATGCTGTCGTCGCCGTCGTCCACCAGGACGCCGTCGCTTGCTCGGATCAGTGGGCTGAGGTCGTGCTTCTTCCCGTCTGCGTCGAACACGGAACACGGAACCTGCACACGGGAGACCGGGTTTCACGTGTGGGATTTAAGCCAAAACATCAGAATGGACTCATTTATTTCCTGGTGGTTTTCCTGATTTTCAATAAGGATGTTTTAACACCAACAACTTTGCAATCTTTTTGCCCCCTCTCATTTTCTTGATCACGTGACCACCACCTACCTCCTTCTGCGGCTTGAACTTGTTGTTCTTGCAGGCGGCGTAGGTCCTCCACTCGAAGTAATGGACACACTGAGACACAGCCACAAACTCTGGCGTCCCCTGAAAAGAAAGAAGACTTAAAATTCAACAAGTGTGGGCGGATAAATGACTCCGGTGCTGATTTTTTAAAGTAAAACTAAATTACTGAACGTAAAACCCCCCCCCCCAAATTAAATCAAGTCACTTCTTTAAATTGAGATTGGTTTAACTCAAAGCTGACTATCATATTAGTGTTTCCTTTTTTAGCTTCTGACTGTTGAGTTTCTTTAAAAAGCCCTTTCGTTTCCTCATTTTAACACGTTGAAAGGTGACGAAGCCCCCCTTCGCCTGACCAGAATGACTAGACAGGAAGCAGCATGGAAATGTCAGCCCGGCGCGACAAACACCCACAACCCGGACTCAAGCTGGCAGAAGCGCACGGTTTGATCTCAACCTAAAGTAGGTGGCGCTGTGCCTCACCATGGTTTTCCCGCACAGAAAGCTGAAGCTGGTCTGAACGTTGTTGCTGCCGTCCTGACATTTGGTGCTGGTGTTGTAGTCCAGGACTCGACCGGAGATCCTCTGCAGGGACAGATTACCTGCAGAAGCACCAAAAGACAGTCAGACACCCAAACCACACACACATCAAGGAGGAAGAAGAGCGGGGGAGAGGAAGGAGGGGCATGTCGGTTTGGGCCTCAGACGGTGACCTTTGATCGTCTGACCTCTGGCTCCGTAAACATGACTTTAAAAACAGCCGAGCGCCTCGTCGTCGTCCGTCAAATCAGTGAAAAAACACAGTTGTGGGAACCAGTGAAAGAGACTGAACCCAGCGTAGAAATGTGTTTTTACGTTTTTGTTTCAGATCCCTCCACAGCGAGAAACTCGGCCCTGAGGTGAGCAAATGGGTTCCGTGAGGGCGTTCACAGCTTCGGAGGCGAGAACAGACCGATCTGAACAAAACCGAAACCCCTGAAACCTCAACAGACCTCATCATCCGCGCCGATACAGAAAAGATCTGAAAAGAAGGACGCGACTGCTGCGGGGAGTCTGGACGGTCAGAATGAGACTTGTGTCTGTCAAATGTCTCAGCCCAGTCCAGGCTATAAAATCTGGATTTATTTAGGTTAGTTTAGGACGAATCTGGATTTTTTCTAACACAAAAGTGTGAGGATCCTGTGAGTCAGATCCAGAAGAAGACAACTCATGGCAGAAAGCGTTCATAGATCATAAACATGTTAATGTGGAAAACGCGCGCGCACACACACACACACACACACGCATCAATCACATGGCTTTTTGGATTCAGAACACCAAAAAACAACCAAAAACAACACCGTGACGGTCCGAACAATGACGTTTTGTTTGTGCCGTGCCCCTAAAGAGGCGTGTGTGAAATGTCCAGCTGTGTGGGTGAAATCAAGAAAAAGAAGAGAACACCAACAATAACGTTAGATAAATGTCTTCTTTCTAAACGAGAGGCCGGGTCCTGGGAGAGGATGTACCTGTTTCAACAACACCCTCACATCACAACACGTTATAACTGTTTCCATGGCAGCTGAAATCAACACATTTATAATGATTCACTCATTGTGAGCTAATCACTACAAAACACCCCCATATTCACAGTCATTGTTTCACCACTGACACCTTTAAAGTGTTTCTTCATCTTTTAATCCAAAGTACTTAATCATTTTTGCCGCCTGGCATCTTCTGCATTCGCTACCATCGTCCGCAGATTTGCTGTACTCACCTACAGACTGTGACGAGTTGGTAGAGAGGTTCCGGGCGCAGACGGCGGCGTCTGAACCACAGCTGGTTGGTGTCGAGGAGCTGCAGAGCCTCAACGTGTAGCTGACATTTTTATCCTTGTCTATGGCCTCCCATTTGTAACTGCAACACAAGGCAAATCATGACAATGATTAAATCACACCACACTAATCTGAGCTGATAAAATACAAATCTTTTCAGTGTCCTGAAGTTCATTTGTGCATCACAATGACAGGACAAATTCTAATCATGTGTCGCAAAACCAGTAAAAGCTAAATAGACAATAACACTGCAGCCAAGGCTTTTACTTCTCCTTGAAAGGCCTGACTGATCTTGGCA
>CAAE01014590.1:1420836-1458726 GCA_000180735.1 Tetraodon nigroviridis
TCTTTTTACTGGTGTCACCGAAGAGTGCTGCACCTCCCAGTTGCCAGTGTCCAGGGCCAGAGGGGAGAGGTCGTACGCGCGGCCCTGTCCGTCACTGACCAGAGGGGAAGGAGCAGATTTGAGCTTAACGGAACATTGGTTTAAGACCCAAACTGTGGCCACGTCACCAGGTCAGATCAAACGCTTGATGTTTCAGTCTCAAAGAAACACAAAGATGAGTTTTACTTGTAGGAGCAGCTGGTGGTTTTGATAGGAACACAGGCCAGCGCGGTGGGCCAGCTGAACATGTAGGTACAGTCGGGAGTCTCCTTGATGAACTCCGGTGCTCCCTTAAAGAAATCAGCATCAGCGGTCAGCAAAACACTTGTTTCAGCAAGTAGAAAAAACCCCAGAAATTATACAGATTGATAATAACGTGAGAGAAAGATCCCAGGATTCTGCTGCTGATGCGAGACACTCACAGGATTCTGGTCGGGGTGGCAGGAGAAGTAGATCTCTGTGGATCTCTGGTAGATCTTGTGACATGTCTCTCCACCGGTGTAATTCAGGATGAGTTGGTCTTCTACATAGCTCAGAACCTGGTTTGCAATTCCTGCGGGAAGAAAACGACTGGTGTAACCTAACACCCCTCACACGCGTCAGAGCACAAACCGATTTTTGATGTTTCTGTACCTCCGATCTTATGTCTGCTTCCTTCCACCTGGCAGGAAGCCACCTCACCGCTGCTGGGGTCTTTGTGGGCGCAGACGCCTGTCTGCAGCCCTCCGCAGACGGACAGGTGATAGGTGTATTTACCATTCTGGAGCCTGTAATCTTTCCCCTTCAGAGAATTGAGGTTGAAGAGATAACCACTCCTGGAGTCACGGACCTGACACTCGTCACCTGATGGAACCAGATCACAGTTTTATTCTGATATTCTGGCATCAGTTTTCAACTCCAGGTCTTTATTTGTTTTCAATGATTGAGACAGCGGGCGTTTTGCATTTCCAGGCATTCACCTTGGGACTTCCTGACTGGGCAGGCCTCCGACGTCCTCCAGATGAACACGTATTCACAACCGTCTCTGCGATCAAACATGGGGGAGCCCTGCAAACGGAGGCCAGATGTTAAACCCGTCAGTTTCTGTGGTTCAGACAGCTGAGTTCTCCCCTCGCATCAACTAAAGGTCCCATTTCTGTTTTCCTCTTTCAACATAAAGCTCAAATAAAAGATAAAACTACAATGGAAGATGTGGTACTTACTGGATGGTCATCACACTGGAGGATGATGCGAGTTGAGTAGAAGGATGTGGAACCACATCGGTCTCCATTCTGGTAAATGATACTAATGGAGCCGTCCTCCACCATCTGCGGGCTGGACTGGACGTATCCCAGGTTGTAACCCCGACCGTTGATTATGCCGCAGCCCCCAGAGGACCCACTGCAGGGTTGAGAAGAACATATTTAACCATCTGACAGGATTAGATTAATGTCTCTTTTTTCCTTTATTTTAAGTGAATTCATTTTATTTAATATAACTTTCAAGATGTTGGAGACATTGACTCTTTAAGTACAATCTTTAAGTACAGCTCTGTGTGTGTGTGTGTGTGTGTGTGCTGTGTGGTGTGTGTGGTACACTGACCAGGACAGTGTTTTAGACTAGGGAGAGGTTTGCAGACGTTGATATAAAACGTGCGCGATTTGACAGCATCTGTATCTATGGCAACCCAGGGCGCATCGTCTCCGTTTCGGATCAGGCGGCTCAGGTCGTACTCATTTCCGTGAGAATCTATAGGGAGAAAAAAAAAGGAGGGGCTTTAACAGCTGACATCCCTGTCCTCTTAGGGAAAGAACAACGTCGGCTGCCGTACCAGTGATCTGGCAGTCGACGGGGGATGGGATGCAAGCCAGAGCAGTGAAGAACTGAAAGAGGACGTCGTGGACCGTGCGATTCAGCAAAGTATTCATCTCCTCTCGTACAAGTTTTAGTGAGCCGGGGTGAGAGTTTGGATCACACACAAAATTAATGGTGAAAGTGTCCCGTTTTCCTGATGACAAGAAAAAAGCGACATTAGAACTGCACTCAGGACCGTATGAGCCGAAACTTCTGTGCCGTGTGCGTCTGCGCTGCTACCTGTGGGTTTGTCCAGCTGACCCTTGTACGTCAGCGTCAGCAGGCCGTTGGAGGAGTACTGGAGGCTCCTCTCTGCCCCGACCTGACTGAAAGGAACCCCGTCTTCCAGCACGCATCCAGCGTTTCCAGCTCCGCACTTTGACATGTTTGAGCAGATGTTGACCTGCAGATTTGCGATAAAACCCAAATGAAGAAAACTTGTTGCACAAAAATGACGATCAAACTTGAGCATCTTCCCCACCAGGAACTCTTTTCCGTTCTTAGTGTCTGAGTATCCCTTTTCAGAAGCCAGCAGCTGAAGGTTGAACTCGAAGCCCGTGTTTGGGTCCACCACAGAACAGTTCTGAGAGAGATGAGGATTCATTTCTCAGGAGAGGTTCATGACAGGACACGAGAAGAGGGCTACAAGTGAACTCACTTCGCTCTTGGTGGTGGCGACGGCGCAGGCGGCTCTGGTCTCCCACATGAACGAGGCGGTGCAGTTTTGGTACATCAGGAAACGTGGCTTCCTTGACTACACATATTGCGACAGAAACACTTAAGATTAAACTGCTCAGCCCCAAGAAGAAACATTTTGTGTGTGAAGCACAAATCCTCCTCACCTGAGCTCCTCTGGAGCACGCCAGGTAGATGAGGGTGGAGTACGAGAGCTTCTGGCCGTCTGACGTGCAGTTGGAGCCGTCTGTGAACTTCAGCAACAGGCGGTCTCGATCCTCGATGATCGGTCCACCTTTGGCCATACCCATGTTGCTGACTGACACCACCTCCTTCATCGAGCCCTGCAGGGAGCAATGAGCAGGCTTGAACAAGCTAAAACGAATTGATGCACCACCAGCAGCCCCCAAATGAGCAGATGGAGGTAAAGAGTCAGCTAGGTTGTGTTTTGTTTTCCACACCTGCTCATATCTCATCTGACAGACGGACGCGTGGCGGTCGCAGCCCAAAACCGGGGTGATCGGCCGACAAATGTTGAAGTAATACTTCTTGGGGTTGAGGGGGTCAGAGAAATCCATGACATGCCAGTTGTTGGCGGATGTGGAGTGTGACAGGCTGGAAGCAGAAGATGGTAAATCACAACTAGCACATATTTGGAAAAGGTTACCCGTGTGTAGTCCTTCGCTGGTTTTCGTTACCTGGATAGGTCGTACTGGTCAAGCGTGACGGGATCGGTCACCAAACACTCGTGAGGCCTTTCAGGACACGCGTAGGACGTGTACCAGTGGAAGTTGTACGTGTAAGTGTCCTCAACCTGAAAGAAAGTTGAGAGAGACAAAACTGTTAGGGGTGAAGCAGGACATAATCCAAACATTTGAAAAATATGAACTGCTTTACCTGGAATTCCGGGTGTCCAGCGCCAGCGTCGGGGTCGCACATAAAGGAGATGAGTGTGGACCTGGCTGTGTGTTTGTCATCGTTGTACTGAGAGCCGTTACTGTAAACCAGCTGAATCAGGCCGTCGTAGTAGGACAGACGGGAGTTGGCCTCACCCAGACTCCAGGACCTGAAGGAAGAGAGGAAAACTGCTTCAGAGGTGTCGCAGCAAACACGCAGAAAAGAAAACACACTTAATCCAGTCGGGTTAGTTTACTTTCATTGCTCTCTGGCTCACCTCTGAGAGACGCCCTGCCGGCGTTCAACCTGACAGGCACCCGATTTTTCAGGACAGCCGTCAGCTTTAACACCGGCGCACACGTTGATGTAGTAGTCGTAGTTGTCGCCTTTCACATTGTAGAACTTGCCCTCGGTTTTGGTGAGGGGGGATAAATCGAAGGAGAGGTCTGTGGAGAAACAAGCGCATCAAAGGTGTGGAAGTTAACATACTCTGGAATTCCTCTCCGGTAATGTTACCCTTATCCTTTAGCTGATAATATTATTTTGTATGTTTATTCAAGGGGCACACGGTGGTGCAGTGGTTAGCGCTGTTGCCTCACAGCAAGAAGGTCGTGGGTTCGCTTCCAGCTGCTGCCGGCCTTTCTGTGCGGAGTTTGCATGTTCTCCCTGTGTGTGCGTGGGTTCCCACCGGGTACCCCGGCTTCCTCCCACAGTCCAAAAACATGCCAGGTTAATTGGAGACTCTAAATTGTCCGTAGAGGATGAATGTGTGAGTGAATGGTGTGTGTGCCCTGCGACAGACTGGCGACCTGTCCAGGGTGGATCCCTGCCTACGCCCTAAGAGAGCTGGAGATAGGCACCAGCAGACCCCCGCGACACCAGTGGGTATTAAGCGGGTAGGATAATGGATGGATGTTTATTCAAACATACTTTTATTTTACTATGACCAACTTTAGCAACAGTTATGTGTTTAAATATATTTTAACCTATTCTTCGCCTCACAGTTGTTTTCTTTGACTAAAAAGCATTTGGTCAAGTCGTACCAGCCCGAGGATCCTCCACCCTGCAGTCGTCTCCTTGTGTCTTTGAGAGAACACAAGCGGCTGCGGTGTACCACTCCAACTCATACACGCACTCATCGGCCGCGATGCTACGGAGGATGGGAGCGCTCTCCAGATCTCCTGCGAGAGGAAGAGATGTGCAGAAAAAGTGAAGAGGAGATACAAGAGAACCAGTTTATGCCAAGATTACTTCATCTGCTTTAATCTACCTGGTTTGCACTTGAGTGTCAGAATAGTTCGGATCCTCTTCCTGTTATTGTTGCAAAAACTTCCATCTGAATAGACGAGTCTGATGTCATTTCCTATTTCAGTCTTCTGAGGAGATGAGAGGAAGCTGCCCAGACTCAGGTACTGACGGTCCTTGCCTAAAGGCAGAGAGACACTCGTTAAACCTCAACAACTATGAAAACTTTCTCTTCTTTTGTCTGACTCTTACCCACGGCACACACTGATGCCTTCGCCGGGCAGCCGACAGCCCCTCCTGACTGGACCACCTTGTGGCAGACGTTCAGGTAGAAATGAGAGTCTGATTTTGGAGAATGAGCATCCACCACCTCCCAGTTTCCATTGACGTCCGTGCCTGGAGCAACGCAGAGAGTGACGGAGGGTCAGTGTCAGCAGTAATAATGCATTTTTGCCAATTTGTCAATGCGATGCGATAATCTAGTGAATCCAGTCTGTCACTGCCTTTCCCTCGCCCACCAGAAAGACCTTTGGCCTTTGTGGTGAAACTGGCGGAATGCTAAATCTTTAACGTTCCCACTCAAAAGATAATCTCAGCGGCTCAGATTCTCAGAAACCCCAAAGCAGCGAGTTTTACCATCAGAGATGGCAAGAAAACTCACCAGGGAACCGTGTGAGGGGCGAGAGGTCGTAATGTTTTTTCCCGTCTTGGACTTGACACAGCAGATCCTCCTTCTCTTTGACACAGGCGAACGCCGTCTCCCAGTTAAAGTAGTAAGTGCAGTCTGTCTCACCAGCAAAAACCGGAGTTCCCTGCCCACTGTTGGCTGCAGACAACAACAAACCTCATTTTCGCAGGACTCTCAAGATGACGCTGCTTTGACCGTCGTGTGATTCCTTCTCCTGCCACTCGGTGGTGCTAAAGTCGGAATAAGAGAGTAAAGTTAGGAAAAGTATACTCACAGGCAGTCTTGTTGCACTCAAATGTGATGATGGTCATTCTCTCAAAGCCTGAGGAGCACGTGGAGCCACCCGGGTAAATCAAAATCAGATCTCCATCTGAATATCTAAATGGGAGAGGAAAAGAGTTTAACAATATTCAACAGGACCCACGGTTAGACATTGACACGTAGCCGTAGAGACACGACTGGTTCACTCATTTACCGTTTCTGCATCCAGAATTAAAACTGGTGTGGTTAAAATGATCAAGCTAAATTCCAAAAAGAAGCTTCTTTAATCCACCAAATATGAGAAACTAGGACTCAAACATTACCGTAGTGTCTGGTTCTGGTATTTTCCAGCCACCTTATTCACGTTTCCAGACGTCTTTACTTGGCAGGAAGATACAAATTTGTCACTGCCACATTCTTCGGTGAAAACTTCTCCACACACGTTCAGGTAGTAGACGTAGCTGTCGCTCCCGCTGCTGGGTCCAGAGGGCGCGCTGTACGGAAGGTCTGTGGCTGCCGACAAATTATGGAGGCGGACATGATTGACAGACTATTCGAATCAATGTCAAACTTAACCAAATGTCCTGATGCGTGAACTGCTCACTGGTCCGGGTGAGGGGTGTCAGGTCGATGGACAAATCGTGCTGCTCGCTGTTCAGTTTGCAGGTGTGGCTCTCCAGATAGTCTCTGTGACAGGCGTACTCGGTCACCCACTCAACCTCGTAGCGACAGTTGGACTCTGCTATCATCTTAGGACTGCTGCCCTGTGAAAACACATCAAAAATGAATAAAAAGAGTGCACCTGACACGAATAAACACTGCTTTTTAACTGCAAGGGTAACAAAACAGCAACTGCGCTGCTGTGACATTTTCCCCAGCAGAGGGCACCAAACACGGTCAACACCAGTTAGGCCAGGACGCCTGACAGCAGCCTTCCAGCATGACTTGTTCGGTAAATTAAAGCTGCGACCACAGCTAGCCACAACTGAAGATTCCTCTGTACTTCACATTTCAGGGAAGTCACACGAGCTCTGAAAGAGAAACCTAAACTCTTCTCTGCCAGGAGAACGTTGGTAGAAACACTGCTGAGGTGAGTTTCACAGCATTTCTAAAGCTACCAGGTATCTGGACGCATCCCACCTACCTGATGTCTGCGTGACGGACAAATGAACGTGATGCTGACAGCCGGCACGTGGTCTTTGCAGAATTCTGGAGGAGTTGAATCTGAGCCGGCTTCATATTGCAGCTTCAATCTGGAAGGAATTAAAAAGACACCCGAAATTAAAACACCTGCCTATCACAGACCAAAGAGAACAGACCTAATCTGAGCAGATACCGGTCGTTGGAGAGCAGCTCCAGCGGTTTGGTGGGAGATCCCATGTTGAAGGAGCCCTGACTGGTGACCAGACAGGCGGCGGAACCTTCCGGGCAGGATTTTTCTGGCAGGTCTGATGAACACAGATGATGGGTGACGATAACGAGCATCCAGACGAGGATTTCAAATGAATCTGAACTCACTGAGGCTCCGACAAATGTTGATGTAGAAGTCGATGCTGTCGTCGCCGTCGTCCACCAGGACGCCGTCGCTTGCTCGGATCAGTGGGCTGAGGTCGTGCTTCTTCCCGTCTGCGTCGAACACGGAACACGGAACCTGCACACGGGAGACCGGGTTTCACGTGTGGGATTTAAGCCAAAACATCAGAATGGACTCATTTATTTCCTGGTGGTTTTCCTGATTTTCAATAAGGATGTTTTAACACCAACAACTTTGCAATCTTTTTGCCCCCTATCATTTTCTTGATCACGTGACCACCACCTACCTCCTTCTGCGGCTTGAACTTGTTATTCTTGCAGGCGGCGTAGGTCCTCCACTCGAAGTAATGGACACACTGAGACACAGCCACAAACTCTGGCGTCCCCTGAAAAGAAAGAAGACTTAAAATTCAACAAGTGTGGGCGGATAAATGACTCCGGTGCTGATTTTTTAAAGTAAAACTAAATTACTGAACGTAAACCCCCCCCCCCAAATTAAATCAAGTCACTTCTTTAAATTGAGATTGGTTTAACTCAAAGCTGACTATCATATTAGTGTTTCCTTTTTTAGCTTCTGACTGTTGAGTTTCTTTAAAAAGCCCTTTCGTTTCCTCATTTTAACACGTTGAAAGGTGACGAAGCCCCCCTTCGCCTGACCAGAATGACTAGACAGGAAGCAGCATGGAAATGTCAGCCCGGCGCGACAAACACCCACAACCCGGACTCAAGCTGGCAGAAGCGCACGGTTTGATCTCAACCTAAAGTAGGTGGCGCTGTGCCTCACCATGGTTTTCCCGCACAGAAAGCTGAAGCTGGTCTGAACGTTGTTGCTGCCGTCCTGACATTTGGTGCTGGTGTTGTAGTCCAGGACTCGACCGGAGATCCTCTGCAGGGACAGATTACCTGCAGAAGCACCAAAAGACAGAGTCAGAGACCCAAACCACACACACATCAAGGAGGAAGAAGAGCGGGGGAGAGGAAGGAGGGGCATGTCGGTTTGGGCCTCAGACGGTGACCTTTGATCGTCTGACCTCTGGCTCCGTAAACATGACTTTAAAAACAGCCGAGCGCCTCGTCGTCGTCCGTCAAATCAGTGAAAAAACACAGTTGTGGGAACCAGTGAAAGAGACTGAACCCAGCGTAGAAATGTGTTTTTACGTTTTTGTTTCAGATCCCTCCACAGCGAGAAACTCGGCCCTGAGGTGAGCAAATGGGTTCCGTGAGGGCGTTCACAGCTTCGGAGGCGAGAACAGACCGATCTGAACAAAACCGAAACCCCTGAAACCTCAACAGACCTCATCATCCGCGCCGATACAGAAAAGATCTGAAAAGAAGGACGCGACTGCTGCGGGGAGTCTGGACGGTCAGAATGAGACTTGTGTCTGTCAAATGTCTCAGCCCAGTCCAGGCTATAAAATCTGGATTTATTTAGGTTAGTTTAGGACGAATCTGGATTTTTTCTAACACAAAAGTGTGAGGATACTGTGAGTCAGATACAGAAGAAGACAACTCATGGCAGAAAGCGTTCATAGATCATAAACATGTTAATGTGGAAAACGCGCGCGCACACACACACACACACGCATCAATCACATGGCTTTTTGGATTCAGAACACCAAAAAACAACCAAAAACAACACCGTGACGGTCCGAACAATGACGTTTTGTTTGTGCCGTGCCCCTAAAGAGGCGTGTGTGAAATGTCCAGCTGTGTGGGTGAAATCAAGAAAAAGAAGAGAACACCAACACATAACGTTAGATAAATGTCTTCTTTCTAAACGAGAGGCCGGGTCCTGGGAGAGGATGTACCTGTTTCAACAACACCCTCACATCACAACACGTTATAACTGTTTCCATGGCAGCTGAAATCAACACATTTATAATGATTCACTCATTGTGAGCTAATCACTACAAAACACCCCCATATTCACAGTCATTGTTCACCACTGACACCTTTAAAGCGTTTCTTCATCTTTTAATCCAAAGTACTTAATCATTTTTGCCGCCTGGCATCTTCTGCATTCGCTACCATCGTCCGCAGATTTGCTGTACTCACCTACAGACCGTGACGAGTTGGTAGAGAGGTTCCGGGCGCAGACGGCGGCGTCTGAACCACAGCTGGTTGGTGTCGAGGAGCTGCAGAGCCTCAACGTGTAGCTGACATTTTTATCCTTGTCTATGGCCTCCCATTTGTAACTGCAACACAAGGCAAATCATGACAATGATTAAATCACACCACACTAATCTGAGCTGATAAAATACAAATCTTTTCAGTGTCCTGAAGTTCATTTGTGCATCACAATGACAGGACAAATTCTAATCATGTGTCGCAAAACCAGTAAAAGCTAAATAGACAATAACACTGCAGCCAAGGCTTTTACTTCTCCTTGAAAGGCCTGACTGATCTTGGCATTTCCATTAAAGAAATTTAGTAGCATTTTTGTCAAATCCATCAATCAAAAGTTGAATTTAAGCAAAAAAGTAGCGCCACAACTGCATCCAAACTTTAAACAAATCTCCAGTGAGGGCTAATAAAGATTATAAGGCAGCTAGCAAAACAAACAGAAACAAGGAAATCCAACCGGGCTAACCTCACAGGTTGACAAACTGGACGGTTGTTGGTTTTTTTCCTTTCTGTTACCTTATTGCCGTGTCAATATTTACAAAGCTCTTGCATCGTCGTGGCCCGAGTTAAAACAAAAAAATACACTTTTCATCGGTGACACGCTCGTTTATCAGATTGTTGTGTCACAGGTCGCAGGTTTTTTATTTACCTAGGCTAGCGTCCGCCGAGCTGCTGCATCCATGCTAGCAGTTAGCCAAAAGCCGCCAGGCTGGTCACTTCTGACGGCATGAATTAGCTTGGCGGCTCCCTAGTTTATGAGTAGCATGGCTAGTTAGCTAGCTAGTCTCATGATCTGAACTTACGAGAGGCCACGTTTTCCCAGGCCAGTGAACAGTGGTTTAAAACCTGTCTGAACCTAATACGTGTGGAAAACAGCAACCTGAAAGTTGAAATTGAAACCGAAATATAAACCCGACTAAATCTAAATCTCGTGATACTGCCAGAACGCGGCCGCAAATTAGGGCACTTACAATGCATTTAAAAAAAAAAAAAACAACTGGAGGATTTGTGAGCAAACGACGTGATAAAGGGCTTTCGCTGTGAGCGTTATTTGTTCTGTGTTCAGCGTGCGCCTGAGTCGGATGTGCGTTTGTTACCCGCAAAGGTCCCGGTACCACAGGCTGTCGTCCTCAGCAGCTCCGCAACGGACTGACAAATATCCCAAGCAGGTCAAAATCCATAACAGCAGCTTCAGAGACAGGCAAGAGCAGCGTTTATCCCGAAAAAGCATGTTTACTGTCCGTGGAGCTAAACTAGGACGACATGATACAGCAGAGTATCTGCGCTCCAAATCAGTAGGAAGTGGCTGCACCACATGACCCGACGTCACATGACTCTCACGAGGTCTGAGTGGTGCGGCGTTCACGGAATTTTTGTCCGTCAACCAAACGAATAATTAAAAAAGACCAAACAAATAAACCTAAACAAATAAGAAAGACCAATAAAAATACATGCAAAGTAATTGAAAGTAAACAAATCCTCTCTTTTTTTTTGCCAAATTATGATATCTCTGACACAATTGTCTTGAATATTTCACACTCTGGGGAGGATTATCACTATAACGCAACGCGATTGCCGTCAGAAAACGCCATTAATAAATCAAAACATGGATATGATTTTGGAAATTTTCTCCACAGTTAATAGTTTTAATGTTATAGTGCGTCATCGAGTAGCCATTGTACCTGCACTCAAGTTCCCATGAATGAAGAGACACCTATTTTTTAAAGAGAAATATTTTTTAAAAAACTACAACTCTTCATTGGACTTTTTTAGTATTTAAATAATGTATTTAGATATGCAAGCAGAAACAGCGTTCCTTGTGCCAGTGCAATAATTTGAAATCCAGAGTTGATGTGAAAGTTTAAGCTCCTCTCTCAGCAGCCCACCTGATTGGCTCTGGCGCCCTCTAGCGGTCGGAGTGAGAACAGCCTATAATTAGACCGAACAGATTACACCTGCACAGGTGTATAAAAAGATTTGGACAGAGCTTTTGTGCTCAATTTCTGCTGGATATTTCTAGCAAAATGTGGCTTTTGATCTTCATCTGCATTTGGACAGGTAAAAAAAAAAAAATCCTACCAACTAGAGCTGTTTTTTTATTTTAAATTTTCATTCCCCTATTAGTGGTTTCTCTTGACTTGGCTGAAAGTGTTCCCATTAACCAAACCCAGGAGGCTACGACTTCTGTTCAAGGTTTTTGCTACAATATAAAGAATAATTAAAAGATTTTGCGTTATATAAATCCTTGGTCATGTTTTTGGTCACAGTTGGTGAAATCTTAAACCACCTTCAGAATGTGAAAAGTTCTGCAGCAGGTTGGTGTCCACATTTATGATAAATCATTTTAAGCTTCACTTTTTTAATCTATTTAATAGAAAGTTGTCAACTAATTTGACCAAATTTCCCTTCGTCAGTTGGTGGGGTCTACTTAAATGTCACGCAGGACAACACGACTTCTGCTCCAGGTTGGTGTGGAAAACAGTCTGGGGAAGATGAGCAACTTCATGCAGCTAAAACTTGACTGTGATTCATGCAAAGCTAGAAAAAGAAAAAAAACATTCAGATCCATCACTACTTCCCTCTTCCCAGCTTTTAACTCTAAAAGATGTAAATCTTTTTGTTGTAAATCTCAAATATTTTCCCAATAAGAAAACTATATATCTATATCTCGATATATCTATCTATAGATAGATAGATAGATAGATAGATAGATAGATAGATAGATAGATAGATATTTATTTTTTTAAATGCTGAATGTTTTGCATTGTCAGTGTTGGTGTCGTTTTCTCCCCCAGGGATAACCAGCCCAGAAAACCCAGAAACTTTACCAGGTACACTTGATCTCAAATATAGCAAAATAAAAAAAAAGAAATCTTTACATACAAGGTTTTTTTCTTTGTTGCAGAGTTCAGTGACGGCCTGATTGCTGACGAGGGGGACATTTTGTTACCAGTACGAATCGTAAATTAGAAAATCTATTTTTAAAAGGTTAAAAAAGGAAACAAAATCACCTGCTGCGACTTGAGCTGACTGCTTGATTAGCTGCAGCGCTAATGGCCAATATTTCCTGTAACAGAACCTCAAATGCATTAAATGTAGTTGTATTTTTAAGAAAAATAAACTAACAAACGGTTGGGTTTCGGTAATGAAATGCCAAGCAGGTTTGTCAATGTTGGATATAAACTGAAGGAGTCGTTGACCTGTGGTTTGGATTTCTGCGGTTTCAGGAGGACAGGAATGCCATAAAGAAGGTGTGGCTGGATGCCATCGTTCCCTTCGTCACCGATCAATCAGTCGGTTGGTTCTGGATCTTCTGACCACAGTTTGAGACAAAGCAATGCTATAAATGTTTCCTCTTCAAAGCTCATCGGGAGTCTGAAATCCAGGAGGCTTTTAAGATGATCTCGGCTTCCTCGTGCATCCGCTTTGTTCCACATTCCACTGAGTTCAACTACTTGAAGCTGATCGAAGGCCCTGGGTGGGCCTGACCTCTGTTTGTCCAGCTCGTTTAAATGTTGATTCTAAAGTATGAACCACGAGTTTTCTTTGGGTTGCTTCCCGTCTAGTTGTGGGTCCTTTGTCGGTTGCCAAGGAGGAGAGCAGCGGGTGTACTTCTCAAAGGTCTGCACCGTGGGGAATCTGTGCCATGAGATCATGCACGCGCTGGGGCTGCACCACGAGCACACCCGCCGGGATCGGGATCAGTACGTCACAATCAAGTGGGACAACATCCTGAAGGGTGAGTGTGGACCGGACCGCTTCATTCCACGCAAAATGTTAAACTTTAATAAGTCTGGTTGGAAGACGGTTGTTTGTCTTTGGGGCTTGAAGGTAAGGAAAAGAACTTTGACATCAAAACTGGCGACGACCTGGGCCTTCCTTATGACCTCAAATCCATCATGCACTATGGAGAGTAAGTGCTCGTCTTCATCCCGTCTTCCTCACCGCAGCACTGGGACATGAGTCACCGTGTCGCTGAACGTGGCTGGTTCCTGCCTGCAGGTTCTTTTTCAGCAGAGATGGAAGACGAACGCTGCTACCAAGGAAAAGTGAGAAAGACATCGGTCAGAGGAAACAGCTGAACAGCCTGGACGTCCAGAAACTGAACAAACTCTACCACTGCGGTACTCTCTCCCTTTGATTCTATCACTCGGTGCTCTCACAGGTCGGCCCACCCACCTTCTCACCTGATGAGACGCGTCACGTTTTAATCACACCCGATCGACTGGATGGGCGCGTTTTTGAGATAATTGTGTATCTAAACTAATTAAAGCTGGACTTTTTTCTTTTCAGATGAACGGGGCCGTAGAAAGTGAAACACGCTTTTCAGTTCCTGTTTGCGTAACTTTTTTTTATTAAATATATAAGAACATAAAATCTGCCTGCTTGTGCATAAATGTGCTGCCTCAATCGACACATCTGAGAGGGCAAGTTTAGGAATAGATGGTCTATGCTCCTAGAAGTCACATCATGGACGCTAAACTTAAAAAACCGCTTTGTTTATCAGATTCATAACGCAGAAGTCTTCGTTCGGGGTTTCCCTTACGATACACCTCGCGGCCGGTGGGTGGCGCTGTTCCGTTGACTAACTGAGTGTGAGTAAGCGTGTTTGCACGGATTGGTGTGTTTAACTTGAGGTCCGATAAACAGATGATCAGTAATCTGCAGTTTCTTCTGGCAATTTGAACAGAAAAGACAACTTTGGGGTTAAGTCCATGTTGTTTAGAGGTGAACTCCCTTTCAACATTCACAACGTGAATGGGTGGGTTTCATGTTCATCTTACAGAGTAGACAATAAAATATTGTATAATAAAACATCAAATTACATCTCGCAAATCAGCGAGGTGATTTGTCATCCTGCAGCACAGCCGGTGTGTTCGAGCGTCTGGAGCTGCCAAGTGTTGTTGAGCCGCTCCCTAACCTAAAGGTTCAAGGTGAAAACGCAGCCGTTTGTCTTCCGACAAACCGATGAATGACGGCAGATTAAACCAGGCAGACGAGTTCAGACCTGTTCCTGCAGCTAAAAGCAAAGTGCTCCCAGGACCCTGTGCGCAAAAACACGCGTTTTGAGGATGGGCCGACACAACCTGCTGGACATCAACAACATCCATTAAACACGAACCATTCTGCCGGCTGTGTCCTTTGGGTCTTTTACCGGGGCCTTACTCTGGGATTGTTCAGAAAAGACAACTCAACAAGGAGCTAATCCGGTCCTGTTGGACACGAGACACAGATCATCTGTAATTTGAGGTGTAAAAGCTGGTTTGTTGCTGCAGGAACAAGAAGACGACATTTCTGGAAAAACTGGATGTTCTTGGTCACGTGACCGGACCGAACTTCCTGCCTCCATCCCAGTGTGAAGCCTGCTGGTGGGAGCTCTCAGACTGGGTGCTAATTGTCAACAGACCAATTAGACTGTGGTTGGTTTACTTCAACATGGCCTCATTCCAACACCTCCGCCTGCTCATCCAGTCATCCGCCCTGACTCAAACCGGTCTGTGGGAACGCCACTGGAAACCAACAAGCCTGTGTTTGGAAAAAACATTTCGGGTTTAATCTCAGTTTGCGGATTCTTAAATTTGCACGTTTCCTACTGATAAACGATGATAAACGAGAGCAGAGGCACGTCGATCACCAGCTTCCTCTCCAGCACGTTGCCACTCAGATTTGCTAGATATCTAAAACCTAGCGCAGGGTCCTGTTTTTTCTGTCAAAATTGCACAAGACTGGAAAACATCAAGTTACGAAAACCAAAGTCACGTAATCTCGTGACACGAGCATATTTATTGGGATTTTAACTTTGTGGATGAGCTCAGATCAATAATCCTGATCGGGGACCTCGCGCTCCTCCACTGCTGCTGCAGATTCTCGCAGCGGGACACAGAATACCGCAACATGACTGCAGGAGTTCACGTTTACCACTGGAAGAATGAATGATCAACTGGAATGAGCTGCTTCTGAGGTGAAGGTCGGGAACAAAGGAACATTAAACAGAGAACGGCTCCAACTGACAATGAATAACTCCCATTGGTTTGCACGTTGACCCAGAGTCGCTGCCAGCCATCTCTGCGCCTGGCGTGGGCGGCGGCTCCTCTGGCAGCGTGTGCACGGCCTGTTGGGACCTGGCCCAGGAGCAGGATTCCAGCAAACCTTCACTGAGATGCAAAGTCAACATCATGCGCCCCAGATTCCAGCCTGCACCTACACCTAACGTGCAGCCGTCTGCAGCGGGGTCGCCGTGCCAGGCGCACGTGTGCCTGTTTGACGGCATGTGTGTGTGTGAAAGAGCACGTAATGTGTGAGGAAGTGTGTTTTTACCAAATATGATGATTCATCAGCGCTCATCGTTTGCAAAAGCTGCCTTTGTGTCACTTTTGAATCATGTGTTGACGAGTGAACGTCGCTCCTGAGAGCTCGATATTACCTGCAAACGGCGATTACCAAAGGTTTCGCCTCCGCTTTTCCCAACGGCTTTTTTTCCCATGATGATGTAAAAACATCTTCACTTTCATCTCAGTTAGTCCTCTGTGTGAGCGGTCAGGCCCTCAG
Source organism: Tetraodon nigroviridis (assembly GCA_000180735.1). Lineage (NCBI taxonomy): Eukaryota > Metazoa > Chordata > Actinopteri > Tetraodontiformes > Tetraodontidae > Tetraodon > Tetraodon nigroviridis. Next base: position 1,436,681 of record CAAE01014590.1, read on the forward strand.
GTCGATCCTCGGGAGGGTTCACGCCTCCAAACCAGCCCAGGGCGCCTCAGAAGCAGATTTGGAGGAAGCAGCCACGAGATGGTGACTTTGAAGTGAAGGACCTGAGGATGAGGATGCAGACGCAGGTTTGAGCGTCTCAGCTTCACGTAGAAACCCGGAGACGTCCCTCACTCACCAGTAACACCGACCAGGCTGAGGTTCTCCGGCCTTCCTCGGTATTGGCAGAACTGGCTCCTGGTAAAAATGGGCATCCTTACTGCCAAGCAGGAAGGGCTGATGGGGGCTTGGGAAAGTGATGACACTGCGTGGACGGGTTATCCTTATCCTCCTGCACGCTCAGGCTTACAGGGCTTTTTGCTGCATGTCGGAAATTCAGTGGAGGAGTAGAAAATCCTGTCGATGCTGCTGGTTTGAGTGGTTCCAGGTGCATCCTGGCCAGCGACAGCGGTTTCATCAGATGGTTAAAAAAGTCCTCTAAAGCCAAATTTCAGTGTTTAAAAGTAAAGATGAAGCTGTGCCACAAGAAAACTGTGTCTGGTCTTTTTCTAAATGGTGAAATAATAGAACAGAGATGAGAAAATGTGACGTTGAATCCAAACTGTCATGCAATGGAAAATGGTCGGTAAACAATAACTTCCTGATTTCGGCCGGGTTGGGGTGGGGGGTGTTTCTGGGGTTTGTTCCCATCAGTCCTCCTCTCAGCTGGCAACAGATGTGGTCGCACCCCTTTTCCCAACTGTTTCGAATCTAAAATGACCTTTTTCTTCGTGTTGTTTCCAGCTTCCAGCCTGGGTCCTTTCCTCTCCTGAAATAGAAAACCTGAGCAGAAGTTGATGGTTTGGTTAGATTTCCTTCCTTGTAGGCGGTACAGGTGATCTGTCACCTGGAAGAAGATGCAAGGTAAAATCCCTCCCCCTGCTCCTGAGCACGGATCCCTGCTGGGGTCCCCCTGTACGGCTGTACGGGCCGTCTCTCCGCTGTGCTCGGGGCCGAAGGTCAAAGACTGGAAGCTTCCAGCTGTGTTGTTTCTGCCCTTAAATGCCAAACATGGGACAGAGCCTCTGTGGAAGCCGGAGGTTTGAGTCCCGGTGGGACACAAACCCGCCTCCAGACCTACAGCTGGCCAAGGTCCTTCACATTATTTCTGTCCAACCCCAAAATACCCTGTCCCCCTACTGTCTGTCTATCATCGTCATCGTCGCATCACAAACCTCTGGCATCGGTAACGGCTGTTTTCTGCAGCATTACTGATGAACACGTTTCATGTTTTTACTGTAAATGAAAACAACGCCCCCCTGGTGACCGATCCGGATGCAAGGAAATGTGGAAAACCCTGGTTTAGTCCAGGGAGGATGAGCCAGTCTCAAACATTTACATTTCGTTAGCTGTCACGTGAGTCAACAGTAAAACTTCCACCATCTTTATCTTGATCTCATCAAACTGGGATAACAGTGAAAGAACTGGTTTATTTTCTTTGCTTCCTTTGTTTAGAAAAATACAGTACAAACCTGAGTTTACTTAAGTGAGACAAACGTCCGAATTATTTGGCTCCCTGCTACAAACTTCTGCGTCTCCTGGTGGGATGAGGCAGGACATACAGCGGAAGAGCGAGCATGCGCTCATCAAAGCCCAGAACATAAAAGGGAAAGTCATAAAACCCGAGATGGCGAACACCGGTATTTACACAACAATAAATAGCTTTTACAGTTCCAAGTGTCTGCATTGGTGAAGATTCTCATGCTGTTCGGTGAGCAGACACTACTGCAGGAGGATCAGAAGGCCAGAAGAATTTGACAGGCTCTTTGCCAAACATCTCAGCCTCCCGTGAACCGGAGCGCATGAAAGACGCCAAGCTGCAGCGCGCTGAGGTTAGCCCGGCGGCGTGATGGATGACCTGTCTGACAGGCTGCAGCGTCACGGTGCTCGTCCCTTCTGGCCCGTTTTTCTCATTCCTGACAAAGTCATACGAAAATCTGAGAAAAAGAGGACAAAGGTGAACAAGTGACAGCTTAGGAAAGGTAGGAAAGGTTTGGTTGGAAACGTACAAAACAGTTAAAAAAAACTTAGAGAAAAGAAAGAAACGTTAAAACCGCTATCCAACTGTTTTAACGACGCAGTTTTCTGAAGCAACAACCCGTTATTACAGATGACACAGCTCATTGAGTGTTTATTACGCCACAGCTGGTGTAATAAACACTTAAGTAAGATCCAGACTTGCTGTTAAGAAAGATGGTTCTGTCTGCACTTCCTGAATGAGGTCATCATACAAAATGAGCAGGAGTGTTCCACAGAGAATGACCTTTGAACTCATGACATCACTGATCTGAAACAGTCACACCTTTGTCTGGAAGATGAGTGGCTTGAGATTCACCTCCGTTCCCCTCAGATTGCCTTTAATGGTCCAAATCTGTTGCAGTTTTATTGCTACAAAGTGAAATATTTCTGCCCGGAATCAGACGAAAGCGTGTTTGTCCTTATTTACCTAAAAAGGTGCAGACTGGCAGCTTCTCTCAGAACAGAGTGGATAAATTCCATCATCTTGGGTAACAGATCGAGGCTTGTTTAATGTAGTTAAATCTTTCTGAAAACCGCACGATAAACGCATCGTGAAACAAATCAAGTGTTCTCACACTTCAGGTTGCTTCCTTTCTCTTTGCCTCACACACATGCCTGCAGGAAAACTCCTCCCAATTCAAAAACGAAGCGCTGTCTGAACTTGCAGCTGAAGGAGGGGTGCAGGGTTGGCGTTGACCCCCTCTCCCCTTCCCTGAGGACGCAACATTCCTCGGATACTCATTTACTTGTCCTTACATAGTAGAGGCCTGACAGCCCCGCATCCATTTCCTTGTGCCCGCATTTAAATCGGTGAAATCCCACCGCCCCGAGTCTGCGTAGTCCGAGGAGAATTTTAGCATCTGCTAAATGGACCAGCAGCGCTGGGAGCCGTCATTCATGAGAACCTAGACGGCAGCTTCTGGGAGTTACTGAAACCCTGAAAAAAAAAATCCAGGAAGTAGCAGTTTGTTTTTGCCAAAGGGTGACATATTTCCATAACACAGCTAATATCCATGAGCGCTATCAGGCAAATCTGCAGGGATTCTAAGGGTTAGCTACAGGTGGATTTTATTTGCTTGGCTTAAAGCTGCAGGTTGATTCTGTCTCTTCTTAACCCCCACTGCTCTGGTGGAGAGGCAGTCGGTCACTCTGCAGGGCGGAGCTACAAGGCTCAAAAGCGCTGTGAGCTCAGGGAAACCACAAGAGTTTGCTGTGGGCCGTGAAAGGACCTTTTCCACGGCGTCTACCTGAGCTGCTCTGAAACCTGAACTCACGAAGGAGGAACTCGGGCGCAATTACAGAAGGCGGTGCAGAAACGTGTTTGTCAGGATACTTTCTTTGAGCAGGAGTTGATCTCTCACTGTCAACTTTGACGAAAACCAAGTTTTAAGATGGGGAATTCTAGCTACCAACTCATCGAGGACTGCGACGCCGCAAACAAGGAGCTGTACAAGTTCTACGCGGCCGTCATGATTGTGATTTTCATCCTGGCTTTGCCTCTGAACATATCCGTCCTGCACCTTTTCATATTCAAGCTAAAGTTTTGGAAATCCAACTCCAACAATATTTTCCTTTTCAACCTGGTTTTGGCAGACATTCTCCTGCTCTTCTGTTTGCCCATCAAAGCGCACAACTTTATCCAAGGGGAACGGCGCAGTGCAAACCACACGGTCTGCAAAGCGATGCTCTTCATGCTGTTTTTGAACCGGGGGGCCAGCATCGCCTTCCTGACGGTCACCTCCATCGATCGCTACTTCAACGTGGTGCACCCGGGCCGGAAGAATCTCCTGAAGGCGCTGAAGAAATCTCCCCACATCTCCATCCTCATTTGGCTCCTCCTGCTGCCTCTCACCATTCCCACCATGCTTAAGACCTTCGAGTGCTGCAACAGCCACAAGACCACCGACGACGACACTTTGATTAAGGTAACGCTGGGTCCGACCCGCCGCCGCTGCTGCTGCTGCTGCTGCTGCTGCTTGCTGCAACAGCCTGCTTCAGCTGCTGACTGCTGCTGCTTGCTCCAACAGCCAGAACAGGGCCAGATGAAAGTAGGAAAAGACTAAGCAGAGAAGACGAGACTAACAGTTTCTAGCACAGTGTCAACAAAACATCAGGTTGGTGCAGATTTTCCAGCTTAAATCCGCGTGGTTTACCTCCAGTCCCACCCTCAATGACACCACTCTGATGACTGGCATGACAGCAGGGTGGAGTTACGACTCACGTGGTTCAGCTCAGGTGCTTCAGGGCGTCAAAGGTGTCAGCGGAATCCCAGAGACGGCACCATTAAGGGGTAAAAACAAACAAAATCAATCAGATTTAGGATCGGTTATGAATGCGGATGGATGGCCCAGAGGGATGAGGAGGAATGATCTCACCAAGACCCCACTTGAAACTTTTGCCCGCTGCTATTTTTGCCACGACAGCGCAGAGCATTGCTAACGCTAAGCGTCAAAGCTGGAGTTCATCAGCCTGAGCCATGTGTGACAGCTCAGTCCAGATAAGCTCATGCTGAATGCCAAAGATGTGAAACCGTAGACTCTGAAAAGCACAGCACCCGATCAGGAAAAAGAGGCCGATGCGACGGGCGGAGGATCCCGGCTCCATCTTAGCGGAAAAATAATCATACCATTTCAAAATCAATTGTCAACAAGTCCATTTTTAACAACAGCAGCTTTTGTAGTGTTGGGTTCTCTCTCACGCACACACACACACACACACACACACACACACACACACACACACCCAACACACAAATACCTAAACTTCCTCACTGAGAGCTTTGGTTATTCTGTGTCCGGCCACTAGGGGCCATCTAGTTTTCACCTTTGGTATATTGAATACTCTTTTTCTTTTGCTTCCTCTCTGATCTCAGGATGTGGTGGACAGCTTGCGAGAGGCGGTCTTCTTCACGCAGATCGTCATCCCCTTCATCATCCTGGTCTACTGCACCGTGCGCATCGTCGACCGGCTCCGGAGGAAAACGGTGGGCGACAGGACCAAGCTGAAGAGGGCCGTGTTCCTGGTGACCTGCGTCATGGTGCTCTTCTCCTTCTGCTTCCTCCCCTGCGCACTAGCCAGGATGGTTCTGCTGATCATCCGCGTCCAGAACGCGAGCGAGGCCACCCAGGATTGGGCCACCGTGGCCTTTGACGGCCTCATGGTCCTGTCCTACATGGACTGCCTCCTGGACCCGCTGGTCTACTGCTTCTGCAGCACCAAGTTCAAAGCTCTTTACCTCTCCAACTACTTCCCCTTCTTGGTCAAAGGCCCTCAGTCACCGGTGACCAGCACAACAGGAAACACGACACATCCTACCCGCACAAACGTCCTCTGAAGCCGAGAGGCGGAGCCTGGTTCCTCAGAAACTGCCCCTTCCCTCTGTTTTTCGTTGGCAAGGAGGAATTCACAAACATTTGAAAAGCATTTGTGTAAAGGTTTCACCGAGGTGGGAGAATCACCTCAAGAATCTGGATCTGGGGATGATTCTGGGACCAGACGTCGCTGGTGGACCTGCAGTTATGCTGGGTGGACAGAAGAGAGTGCAACACGCTCACTGCGCTTCTGCCCTCTCGCTCCTGCTGAATCTTAAAGAATTCTGTCTCAATGACATATTAACGCTGCCTCCTTGGAGGGGGCGGGGCTATACCGGCCAGATGTGTGACGTCACAAATGTCTAAGAGGCCAGAATTTACGCAAGAAATGTTTGAACTCGACACCTCCCTGGACTCTACAGCCAGGAGGGAACGTTTCGCCTGGAAATTCCTCCTCTGCAGTTTATAAAGATGCTCTTAACTGAACATGTGCAGCCTTTTCTTATTTTCATGGTCAGAAATGTGTGGTTTTTGTCTACGGTTGACAAGAATCGAAGTGTTACAGCATCTGCTTGGTCAAAGGTGCAGATGTTCACTCAGTTAACAGTTAATCAAAGGAAAAACAAAGTGTTTTATAGACAACATTATCAGTTCACTGAAAGCTTCTGAAACTGCATATTTGAGTGATCCTGGACAGCAGATAAAATATCATTTTATACCTAATATTACCAATTTGTGGGAATGAAAACTGTCCCACAACTGGAACATTTTAATGACTATTAAGACTTTTGGTCATTAAAAACAGAATAAATCCCTTTTTAAAGAGAAACAGCCATCTGCTGAAGGTCTCTGTATTTTGATGTGAGTCCTCTAAAACGTTTCAGCTGCTGTAACTTAACCCCAAACAGGAAGTGGACGGTTAATTATTAATATCATATTAAAATGTTGGCCCAGGAAGGAATGAATCAGGCCTTCGCGGAGGCGTTTACTCAGACTTATTCACAGGGATTCTTTGCTTCTGCTGGTTGCTTCACCACTGACGTCCCAGCTGGCCGTCACGTCCATTTTAGTCACTTAGCGTCGGGAATTACTGCGCTTGTGTTAATCACACTTAAAAAGGTCAAAGGTGAAAAAAGCAGCCACATCTGTGTCTCCTGATGGAGGAAACAAATGAAGGTAGAATCATCTGTTACAAAAGGGTCCGATTTGGATGATTTGATTGGATGATTGCAAAGAGGGCGTGGCCACGTTAGCGTGCATATCGAGCAGCAAAAGTTATACTTGTTTCTAATTTTGTAAAAGGATTTTAGATCATTTTACTGTCTATAAAAGTAACAGTATTTTTCACGTGTGTTTTTATGATGTAATTACTGTGAATAAAAGGTGAATCATTACTCTGCTTCTGCTGCAGAACCTTTGAACTTATTTGTACCTCCAATCTGATCCTTTATGGTTAAAAACATGTTTCACGGTGATTAACGGTGTGAACTCCCGGCTGATTCCGACGGTGACACATGAGTTTAGTGAATCAGCGCGAGCGCTCTGCCTGAAGCATCGGTCTGGAAAAGCGGAGGTGGGGGGGATTACAGGTTGGTTGGGAAAGATTCCAATAATAGAAACTCTGGAGTTTCTGTTACTCAAACCCGGCTGGCTTCGCTGGTAACATGAAATTCCTGAGGGTTGGTCGGATGCATCCTTAACAGCCCAGATTCCTTGAAACACTCTAGACAGGAGCGGAACATTCCACAGCTTTCCTGGTGCTCGGCTCCTCCTGTCCCAACCTGTTTGTTTGCAGCTTCCATCTTTACATTAAGAACAGGTTTGTCCTCTAAAGTCTGAGCGAGGTTGGAAAAGAAAAGATGTTTTAGGCCACCGTAACTTTCCCCGAGTTATCCTCCCACACCTTTACCTGCTAACCCTGTATGCTAGTATGCTCTTCAGACTCATGGGGGTGGAGCCCATCAACGAGGTCACCAGGTGAGACACACACACACGCGCGCAGGGAGAGGCACAGTGTTTTCCCGTTAAACATCAAGGAAACTGGAAGGAATCACCGAAGCTACTGGGAAAACGGGGGAACTCCAGTTTGGGTTGTTCGTTTTGGTCTGAGAAGGTCAGCTGACTGCAGGTGAAGGTCAGGGGAACCAGACTAACGTGTTCCTCATCAGACCTTCAATCACACACGTCTCTGTCGGCCTGGAGACCAAATCTGGCGACGGCTGTTGTGTCTGAACAAAGATGCTGAAAGATCTACCTGGCTGCAGCAGCATGTGGAGACAAGACGCTTCTCCCCTTCTGACGATGAGGAGGAGGAGGAAGAGGAGGAGGAGGAGGAGACTGGGAGCTGTGGACAAGCAAACACATGCACAGGAGACGGCAGATATGTTAAAAAAAGGAGTGAAAGCATCAATTGTGTTTCCACGGAAACCTAGTTTACTCTGATTAAGCCTTTTAGCTTATTTAAGCACATAATACTGTTGAAATGCCCACATTCGCCGACGCACTGACAGATTGTGACGAGTGTGCAAATGCCAGAGCACAGCTGATGATGCCGATTACTTCACGGTCGTTCCCGGAATGAGTCAATCATCAGAATTTCTCTGAAGAGCGGCTTTATCTCTAAAAGTGTTTGCGGTAAGATCTTGTCATTGATGCCAGTCTGTTATCTGCCACCCATGAAACTAGATAGGTCAGAAATGTAATTTTACATCTAAATTCTGCTGGCTGGCGGCAAACAAACTGAAGGTGTTGTGCAAACCCTCTGAAGCAGCTATGGGGTGTCATGCATGCATTTGGTGCTGTTTTATGATGCAACCATGTTGGTTGTCCTAAAAGCTGTTTTTCACAACATGCCGTGCCAGTTTGCCCAGAGTGCAATGCTGCAGTTATTATGAAATACATATTTGTGCCTCAGCAGGAAGGCAGAGAGCTGCTGTGTGAAGGCTGCGATATTGTCAGCCAATATTTCTATATGTTCCACAGAAAAATGAAGATAAGTTAGGGGAGCCGAGCTCTGATAACCATCGTTTAATAACTGGCTAAAAACAAACGTGATCTCACATTAAACAAACACAAAAACCCGCAATTTACTCTGGAAATGACATGTTTTTTTAAAGTGAATCATAAGAAGAATTTAAATTGTATAATCGTATATGACGCCAGCAAACAAGTTGGACGCTAACAGCTGTTTTTTTCTGGTTTCGACCCAGAAAAAACATCAGGATCTCCACACTGCCGAGAACAAAACCAGGTCCTTAAACTCCAATGTTGGAGATTTGTGACAAATTTCTGGGATCAAATGTCCAGAAACGTAGACGTGGACGCTTTCTTAGCTTCCTGCTGCGCTTGGACGGTAACGAGTGCTCGGAATCTTATGAGCTCACAAACTCCTCACTACGAGACAGCGCGGGAATAAAATATTGAATAAAAAGATGGGGTTTTGTCAGAGGTGCGACAGTGCGTGCGCAAACGCTGCCCTTGAGTTTGGACATGCTCTGCTTGCAAAAGTTTTCGGTTTCAGGTGTGTTTTGTGCAAGATGGTGCCAGAAAATGAGGTGACATGTGACCCTGTCATGCCAGCCAGAGACTGAAGCAAGGCCATCTTCAGGTTTATAAAACTGATGTGTAACTTGTTAGATAATGTTTGGCTCATGGAACAACAGTGGTCCATGGTTTGGGTTTTTACCGTGGTAACAGGGTCGTGTTCAACCTCGAAGACAGCAAAGCCGCTGGGCCGCTCCAGGAGGACGTCAGTGGGACTGAAGCCGTGTTCCTGAGGAGGCGGGATTGATACATCCTACAGGACTCAAAGGGCAACAAAGTGAGGTGGAAAAAAACACTCAGGCCTTTTTTTTTCGAAGCAACCATGTTTTTTTTCTTGGAAAACACAAGCAGACGTGCGCAGTCATGACACCTGAGGAATTTCACAAGCCTATTTTTCCTCATTGGGCTGGAAAAGTCCATCAACTGTCAGTGTAGCTTCAGGGAGCAACCGAAAGTCTTTTCAAATCTGCTGTTTCTCACTGTGAGACGTCTAAAGTGTTAAACGCGAAACCAAAGCATCAGTGTTCTCACAGAGGAGCGTCTAAGCCACGCCCCCAGCTGCTTATAAATCCTCCCTGCTCAGCGCCGCAGTGAAAAAGCTCTCAGACGCGACACCACGGCTTGTTTCCTCTCCTCTCCGTGTTTGCCGTTTGCTCGGTGCTGACGGAGCTCCAGGATCAGCATGAGCCTCCCTGAGGAGACCCGCCGAGTCTGACGCATCCCAGCGAGAAGCAGATTTGGCTGCTTGAGGAGAGAATTCCGGCCTGGGTCCGACTGGAGCTCTTTTTCACCTCATCCCTCTTTCAGTGCTGCTTTTGTGCCGGGCAGGAGCCACCCTGCCACAGCTGATGTCCAACATGTCTACAAACTCCACCGTGGACCACTGTAACACCCCCAGTCAGACCACCTACCAGATCCTCTCCTGGGTGATGGCGGTGGAGTTCATGCTGGCTCTGCCTCTCAACCTGACCGTCCTCTACATCTTCATCTTCAGGTATGAGCTAGCAGCCTGGTCCAGACCTGGTCCAGACCTGGTCCAGACTCAGGTGAATGAGCCACTCTGACGGTGGTGTGGGGTCCAACTGGAGCGCTGGAATCTCCTGTCAATGAATGATCTGACTCAGGGATGTTTTTTCTGGAACTGCTATTTTCTTAGGGGGAGGAGGCGGAGCTGGTTTCAGGGTGTTGTGAAAGCAGGCTTCCCAACGCTGCCGTGTGTGTGGTCGGTGGTGTCTGGCTGCAGGAGCGAGTTGACCACCGAGACTCAGACATCCTGTTTGGATGCTCTCCTCCGGTTAGCGTTAGCCGGGTTCGGGAGCAGCCTTCTGTCCTCGGCGGGGGGAGCGGGAAAGGGTTGGAGCCCAAACCAGGGTTAGCAGGCTTTAAAATGTAACCCAGCTGTTTGTGTAAACAACCTCCCTGCTGGCGCTGCTTTGGAGCGACCACCCGTCCATGACGCATCCCCGCCTGTTGCGTGATCCCACTGGGACACACCGGAGCCCCTCCCGTCACCGAGCAGGGGGGTCGGGACAGTCACTCGAGCTGAAAACCTTCTCTGCCAGCCGTGTTTATTCAGATCTTTTTCCCGTCTTTTAGGTTCAAGTTCTGGAAGAACAAGAGCATCTTCCTGTTCAATATCGTGGTTGCGGACTTCCTGCTGGTGGTCTGCCTCCCGGTCAAGATCTACAACTACCAGCACAACAAGAGACGCAGCCCCAACGACATGCTCTGCAGGATCATGCACTTCATGCTGTTCCTGAACCGAGGGGCCAGCATCGCCTTCCTCGTGGTGCTGTCCATCGATCGCTATTTCAACGTGGTGCGTCTGGGGAGGAGGAACTTTGTCAAGATCCTGAAGAAAACTCCTCAGGTGTCCATCGTCATCTGGCTCCTCCTGTTCCCCCTCACCATCCCCACCATGCTCGGAACCTTCGAGTGCTGCAACAGTCACGGCCGCCAGGTCGAGACCAAGTGGCACGACGTGATGGACACCCTGAGAGAGGTAACGGTCCTCACATCTGGACAGATGAGAGAGAAAGAGCCTAGCTTCGCCTCCGTCCGCTCGCTCGCTCCTCAGAAAAACCCACTTTTGGGTAAACAGCACGAGCCGTGTACACACAGACGCTGGCTAACAAAAACAGGCTGCTGGTCGTGACCTCAGGAGGCCCAGGTTTGAACCCAACAACACAAACAGCAGCAGGTCTGGACCCAACAACACAAACAGCAGCAGGTTTGAACCCAACAACACAAACAGCAGCAGGTCTGGACCCAACAACACAAACAGCAGCATTCCACATGACAAATGCAGAGTGAATAACAGCAAAGGCTCTCTGGCGGCGCACAAGGCTGCACAAAGTGGAAGACACACGGCGGAGCAGAGCTTCACTCACAGAGGACGCAGACACAGCTGCAGCCTGCGCTGTGCCACATATCCACCAGCAACGCAGGCTAATCGCTCTGAAACCAGAACGTTGGGAGTTTCCTGCCTTGAAATGGTGCTTTACTGCAGATAAAGCAGCCGTTTTGACCGATGCTGTCCCTCTCTTTCCTCCCAGGCGGTCTTCTTCACCCAGATCATCATCCCCTTCATCATCCTGGTCTACTGCACCGTGCACATCGTCAACCGGCTGAGGAAGAAGACGGTCGGGGATAAGACCAAGCTGAAGAGGGCTGTGTGTGTGGTGGTGTCCGTGGTGGTGGTCTTCTCCATCTGCTTCATCCCCTGCACCATCGCCAGGGCGGTGCTCCTGAGCGTGCGGCTGCGGAGGGATCAGGCCGCCGAGGACATCGTGGTCCAGGTCTACGACAGCCTCATGGTCCTGTCCTACCTGGACTGCCTGCTGGACCCGCTGGTCTACTGCTTCTGCAACTCGGGCTTCAAAGACGCCTACGTGTCAATGTTCTGCCCCGACGTTCGCCAGAAACTGATGGGGACTGATCTTGGCATGGGAACCGCCACCGCCACCACCACCACCACCACCACCACCACCACGACAACATCTGGAGCACGAAGCCTTTCACTGCCGATAATAGAAAGATGAAGAGAGGAACCACTGGTCAGCTGCTTCTGGGACAGATTAGCTCACCAACGGCTTTTATTTATTCTGTCTTTTTAGCCGTAAACCCTCCTAAAAGGTCCTTATTCCTGAGCGTTCCCACGCAGAAACAGCGTTTTCTGACGTACTGTAAAGACAGTTGAAATGTGACATTTCCGTCTGTCGCCGTCACGCCTGCAGTCGGCTGCCAAAGGTGAAGATTTTCACAGCTTTGACAGGCAATGCCACGCTGAAAGCACTTATTGACCTTTTAACACGATACTTTTTTTTCTGTGAAGTAATTTTTCTTTGCTTGAATTGCTTGTTTGTAGAAAAAGGAAAAAAAGCACAAAAACAAATAAAGACGCTGCTGGATTGTTTAAATCTCAGCACCTTTGTTTTTGATCACTTCACACACAGGGTGCAAAAGGAAGGAAAAAATATAGCAACGCTGACAAGGAGAAAATAAAATGGCTATTTCCGTGTTTCCAGATGCAAAAAGAAACAAGCAGGCCATCTATGCTGGCAAACTAACAGACCTGTCGAAGCTTCAGGTTCTTCTCGCTGAATCAGCTCACGTGAAGATCAGAAGTCTGCAAAAACAGAGGAACAAATACAAAGAATAAAACAGATTTATGTCTTTTTTTCAGAAGGAATAAAGCGCGCGATATAGTTGAACAACAGCTGAAATATTTATTACAGATATTCAGAATAAAAAGAGCCTTAAGGGTACCACGGATCGCCACTAGGGGGCACTAAAAAGCCGCAGTTGAGCAGACAACGATTGAGGCGCGTTCAGTGACGTTTGTCAAAGCGAAGCAAACCAGGAGCCTTGGGCATGGTTTCACCTTTCCAGGTCTAGTTTTCTGACGGATATCATAAAGGTTTTTGATGCATAAACTACTATTGTCCAGAAAATGGTGGTACAAAATAAGCTACTTACGTTAACGTTGATTAATATGACTCTGATTAAAAATATTGCATTTTTTTGCAATAACTCTGTTTGCAAAGGCAGGGATGTTTGTTTTATTATTCAAAGTTATTAAATGAAAGTTAAAAAAAAAACAAAAACAAAAAAAAAACTTTCTAGGTAAAAAAAAGTACTGTAGCCTATTTTATTCTTAGTAAAACCAGCGGGACAAACCCACAGTTGAGATAGAGGCACCCAAATTCGGTTCATTCTTCATGTGTCACTTGTTGACGCCTCGTTCGTCAAAACCCACCAATCAGAGGTCAGTATAGGTTGTTCAACCCGCCCCTCTTTGTTAGACCAGCCAATGGGAGCCCGAGGAGGCTCGGCGGCTCGCGGCTGTCCGCGGAGCGAGCAGATACGGAGGAAGAGTGGAGACTCAGAGCGGTCTGTCACCCCGAGTGATTGAATCATGTGAGGGGCTTGAAGAAGCGATTTCTCAACATGAGGACGGATTCCACGGACAGATAGCTGACCCCGAGGAGATGCGCGGCCTGCTGGTGGCGAGGAATGCGCAGAGGAGGTGAATTTCTCCCGCAGGGCGGTGGGAGGCAACAGTCCCCGCAGTATTGTGAGGCCGAGGGTGAGCTTGCGTTAGCCAACTAGCTAAACACTGGCACATCCGGTCAGTGTTTTCACAATTAACAACCTCACTTTCGAAATAATGTCTTTCTTGATCGTACCAACAGCATGAATCCATACTAATTTATCTTTTGTAATCTGCTAAACAGGTAACTATGGTGTGGCCAAGTGTAGGGCTGTTTGTAAATGCCATGCTTTTACTTTTTTGGGGTTTTTTTTTTTTGTGAAATCCGGTCCGTGCGGCCGTTAAATTGTGCTAGTTTAACAACCGCGGACGGGTGAAGTTGGAGCGGCTCGGTCCAGAACAGGAGCGGACCTGAGCGGGCCGTGGACCCGGCACCACCGGCACCACCGGCACCACCGGCACCACCGGCACCACCGGCACCTTCTCCCACTCAGTCAGCCTTTGTCGAGCCTAACGGAGATTGAAATGTTAGTTGCGTCTGTTGACTCCAGCAGATATCTATTAAAACAATACAGATAGCTATTAAAAAGAGACCTTCCGGTTGGCATGAAACCGGGGACAGTTCCGGGTGAGTTCAATATCTAGTTAACTAAATGCTGCTCCTATTATTATTTATTCCTGTTTTGGTAGATTCCACAAGAATTGAAATCGGAGAAACATTGTTCAGTGTGTTTAGTTTGTCTGTTGTTTCCCAGGAGGAGGTTTTTGACTTTAACATGTCTGCCTGTGAACAAAATAACTTTAGAAGTAACTGATTTTTAGTAAAAATGTAGGTTAATGTTGCTAGTGGGCCCAGAAACTGTTGATTAAATTTTGGTGATGTTCTGGGTTCCGGGGCTTTGACCACAAAGCCCCCGACGGCGTGATGTGATTGTTCTAACTCCAACAATACCACAGCTGTTAAACTCGCTCCGTGCAGAGATGAGGGATTACCGGAGCGCTGTGCTCTCCGCTGGTTTTGGTTTTGGTTCCTGTTTGGACCTGTTGTGATGTTGTCAAGGCTTTAAACTCCTAAAATAGGGGCCGGACGTGGCTGCGTCCAGCTGGGTCTGCAGGGTGGAGTCTGTGAAGCAGCCTCCGGTTGTTACCGCTGACGGTTGCTAGCAGCAGGATAACAACCCCCGCTGTTTCCGCCCCTGACAGGTTCACCGTTTGACATGGACATGTTCCGTCTGACAAACGACAGGAACCTCTGAGATCCGGAGGAGGACCTCATTCCCACATTTCCTCCTCCTGGAACCAATGACGGGCCCGAACGCCCCCAGCCGGGCCGGCAGCTCCCCGGCCAAGCTGAGCCGCTACGGCCGCTCCAAGAGCACCAGCGCCCATTGTCTGCTGCGCTGCAGCACCCAGGAGGAGTCCAGCGCCTCCGCCCCCAACAACCTGTCCAGGTCCCCCGGGGAGGACGAGGACAAGGACGGAGGGGTCCTCTTCTACGTCAACAGGACCGGTTTCCCCATCGAGAGCGTGACCTGGGAGAGGATGTGGTCTCACGTGTCCGCCGTTCACCCCGGGGGCCAGGAGATGGTGGACAGGATCCGGAACGCCGCGTACCTGCCCAAGGTAGGCCAGCACGGAGGAGCCGGAGAGTCGGAGGCTCCGCTGGGAACCAGGAACCAGTTCCCCACGCAGGATCCTGGCTCCTGCGCTAATGTTCCACTAAGCGTGTTTGATAAGAGCTAGAGCAGGGGGTGTGAGCGGCGCTGCAGCAGCGGCTCTGCGGCGTTGCGCTGGAGCGAGCTGAGCTGGGATGGAGGAGCGGGAGGCGCTCAGGTTTCATCCGGCTGATCTGAGCCGCTTTCTGCCACCAGCCAGAACTGGGAGCAGCGGCGGTGCTCCAGCTGTCGCTGGGCTTCGCTGCGATCCTGGTGACCCTCTCAGGAATGCGTCGACTGTCGGCGCATTCGCCCGCTTGGACAAAGTGATTCAATCTGAGAGGTCAGAGGTCAAATTCCCTGTGAACTCACAGCTGATTGGTGGAAGAACTTTACCAAGTCACTCTGTCTGTGCATGTGCATCAGCATAATAATCTGATACAAGTGAACTGTTCACACACACACACACACGTGCACGCACACTGGGTTAAATGTGTTACCATGACAACAGTTGTGCTAAACTGGGGCGCCGCACCTGTCAAGCAACATAAATTCTGCTTGAATTTTTCACAGAGCCCAAGACTGTCACTCCTCACACACACACACACACACACACACACACACACACACACGCACACGCACACACACACACACACACACACACACACACACACACCACTTAATATGTGCAAAGGTTATATAAGACTTTTGTGATAACACGAGGCTCTCCTGATTCCTACGGACTCTCTTGCTGTATTATGGGTCCATATTCCTTCTTTGTGGCTTTGTGACATCATTTTTAAGGTTCACCAGCCTCTGAAAGTCAATGTTCTTTTGTCCAGCTGTAGAACCAGCACCACAAACAGCTCTGAGGGGTCAGGTGACCTCTGCCTTCTGTGCAAACCCAACAAAGAGCCTTCTGTCCACCAGTTTTATGATTTTAAAGCTCCAGAACCCGACGTTTTCATCCAATGACTCATTTGAGCATTTAGGTCACTCAGCAGAAGTCAAGTGATGAGTTATTTCATCAGGGTTTCATTTTTAACTTTGCGTCTCCTCCAGTTTCTCACACACCTCTGTCTGTCTGTGTTTTCTGGCGTTTCTCTCGTTATCGGTGGTTCTGAACGTGTGGACGATGGAATCTGGTTGTCGTTTGTTTGCTAATTGGCCACATGGGCATGAGTGACCTGGTTGGCCACAGGCCTGAAAGCCTGTCGAGTTGTTCTGAACAGACGCATCATAGTGACACACAAACACACACACACACACACAACAAGGCAGAAAACCTGTGTAACAACAGCTTTAAGAGAGAGAGAGGGAGGGAGAGAGAGGGAGAGAGAGAGAGGGAGAGGTGCCTCTGGTTGGTGTCTGCGTATCTTTGCAACCTGAGTCATGTGTGAAAGCAGATGGTCGCCACGGTTTCACGTGCACGAGGACAAACCTGTCCTGCACATTTACCCAGCAGGTCAGGTTGCGTGTTAGGATCCACATGGTTCGTGTGTAACACACAATGCAACTTTCAGGAGTCCTGAACGACTGCGCGAGTGTGTGTGTGTCTGCACATTTGATGTGATGTGTGTGCGTGTTCACGTGTGTTCATGTGTGCGTGCGTCCTCATTTACAGAACTGGCACAGAGGCCAAATCCCTCTAATACAATCTGGGTGCTGGATAATCTCCACCAACCAGCTGCACCTCCGCCAACCTTTGGCTAACCCGCTCCAGCTGGGTCCCAAACAGCTGATTTAACCTCCGTTGTGCACAATGTTTCTACAGTCGCCGTGACAACGGCGTTTAACGTCGGATGGAATAAACAAACCAAGTTGTCGCATTCAGGAAACGAGTGTGCAGTGGGCAGTTTGAAAGGAAAGGAGGAGAAACAGGGAAGAGGAGGAGGAAATGCTGTGATGAGGGGCTCTAACCACCACTTCCACGTGTAATTACGGCCTGTGTTAGCATGTAGCCGTCTGTTCCTAGCATGTGGTAGCAGCTGAAACCTGTGCAGTGCCTTGCTCAAAGGCTGCATTTAAGAGCCAGGTTTGCTGCCTAGCTAAGCTCTGGATGTGATGTCAGCAGCAGAACGATGCTGAGAGAGGAGGAGGAGAAGATGAAAGCGAGGGATCACCCGTCCTCTCACTTCCCCACCCAGCACTAAGCAGCTTGTGTGTGTGTGTGTGTGTGTGTGTGTGTGTGTGTTTCTGTAGTGTGTGTGTATGTGTGTGTGTTTTTCTATTAGTAGAGGATTTTACTGCCTGGTTTATGGAGACTGGTAAAACCTGCTACTTACTGTCCTCAGCTGACTGTTTTTGAGACTGAATGTTTTGAAACGACTGTTTTTCCGAACACTTTGCTCTCTAAGGTAATTAAATGTTGGTGGGCGTGGCTCCCAACAGCTGGCAGTCCTGATCCTGTCAGTCACCCCTCAGCAGGAGGTGCATTGCTGCCCTGTCCCCGTCTCCGTGGTGGAAACAGCGACAACGGCGGAAGTAGAGGCAGGCTTTTTTAAAAAAGAAGATCTCCTACTGGTCCGCTGGGTCGCTGCTAGCAGCCGTGTTGCTAATGACCAAAGGATGAGGCAGTTTCCTCCCGTAGCTGCGTCTGTAGTTGCTGTGGAGGGACCATCAGTCTGGCCAAATGTTGACGCCTGTTGGGACAAATTAAAACATATTTGGACAGACGGACGCGGATCTCCTCTCATCCCTTGTTTTTCTTTCTGCTCATGTGTTAAACTAGCAAAACTCGGGAAATGATGGGGCTCCAACCCTTCCTGACACACACACACACACACACACGCGGTGTCGGTGTCAGAGGAAGCGTGGGCTTGTGTTGACTCTGACTCACTCATCAGTGTTTCCCCTCCGCTTCTCCGCTTCTCCGCTTCTCTCCTCAAGCCTCCGAGGCTGCTGCTCACACTCGGATGATCAGCCTCTCCGGGTTCGGGTTCGGGTTAGGGTTAGGGTTAGGGTTAGGGTTAGGTTAACCACCTGTGGTCCCTGCGGTCACACCAAACCACAGCCACTCACGCTGGTGACTCATTTCAGACATGTTTAGCGCTAATATTTAGCATTTTTTCGTCTTTTCCTCAGTCTTAATGGCTCCAGTTGGCTCCCGCGTCACCGGACTTTGTACACTTGTCTCTTGTCTCTGTTTCTGCAGCCGCCTGTTCCCCAAATCCCGACCTTCAAGCCCTCCATGTCCGTCCCAGACTGCCTGGTGGCCGTCCAGAACTACATGAAGGCCCTGCAGTATCCTCTGACCCTCACTGGCGCAGGTTGCCATGGTGACGCTAGTTTGAGGCTCATCATGTCCCCACACATCAGATTATCAGGACGCTAATCTGAGTGGAAGGATGTGGACAGCGGCTGCTCAAAACGCTGCCGTGTGACTGTTAGGGGGTTGTCCTTAACGTGGCCGTCAGATACAACCACACAGGAACGCAGTTCTTTGAAATCAAGAAAAGCCGTCCTCTCTACGGGTGAGAGAACCCGTCCCAGCCACCAGAACCATCATGTGCTCAACACAATAAAGCGCTCGCTAACAGTCGATTTCACTCATTTTAAATTCGTATTTTCGGACTAATGGCGAGTAAATTACCATTTTTCTTCTCTAATGTCTTCACTTCTCCTCCTCCTCCTCTTCCAGATTAATGGAAACAGCAAGAGAGATGATAAGGGAGTCTCTGCCAATCAAGTGTCTGGAAGCTGTCATCCTGGGAATGTATCCTACACACACACACACACACACACACAGTCAGGGTCACTGTGTTTTGCGTATCGAGACAACGTGCTTCTCTAATGCTGTCGTCCCCCCACCCATCTACAGTATAACCACCCTTCCCTCTGACAGAACCCTGTTGCCTGGCAACAAGCCCCATTTAAGGTCGGACCCCTGACGACACACACTCCTCACAGCAGCTGCTTCTGTGCCGCGCGTGGCTGCTGCCTCGTGCCGGGGCCCCTCAAACCGAGCTGGGTTTGTCCGTTTGGCCTCGACGGGCCTGGTTCCTCTATCGGGCCCCGCCACCAGGTGGCGCTCCAGTCGGTGGAGGTCAGCCGACAGTGACAGGAACTGAAACCGACTTAGAACTAGAGAAGGAGCCGAATAAACGACAGGACTGAAAGGGAGGACTGGAGGAGCGAGCCGGAGGGAGGCTCCCTCTGACCTGTAAACGACGCCGCTGCCTCACCTTCCTGTTAGCGAGCTGCGTGTCAGCAGGGTCACCGTTTGGCAAAAGAGCTAAAAGGCCCCAGCGAGAATTGAACTCGCGACCCCTGGTTTACAAGACCAGTGCTCTAACCACTGAGCTATGAGGCCTCACCTGCCAGCTCAGGTGAGCCGGTTCCTTAAGTCAGGCCCCGCCCCTGGAAACCTGCTCAGCAGGTCACAGACGCGACGGGAGCCTGTAGCTACACATTTCCTCTCGTTTGCTCGGCGGCCATGGCTCCCGCGGGCCTGCGGCCCATCAGAACAGATGGTGGACTTCTGGATCCTGTCCAGACCTGCCGAGCAGCTCGTGAGGACGGACCACGTGCACTTCCTTCTGATCTCTGCACGTTTTTCACCTTCTAGGTCACAAAGACAATAGTTAGAAGAGCCTGTAAATTGGTCCAGCTAGAGATGGATGATGAAGCTCCGAATGATGTTTGGCCCCACCTTCTTGAGAGGACATGTTAGCATGCTAGGTGAACCTTTTGTAGATGTTATTGTGAAGGTTGTGCGGACCAGATGAAACAGTTCATCGGGCCAGGTGTGGCCCCCAGGCCTCAGTTTGCCCACCTCTGTCTGAAAGCAGGAAGTGGCGTTCCTACACAGGTTCCTTAACCGGGCCGGCCAGTTACCTGACCAACAGGCTGACGTCTCTGGAGCGCTTCCCCATCAGCTTTAAGACCCAGTTTTCTGGCCACTGCTTCCACCACATCGTGCTGGGCGTCTACTGCAACGGCCGCTACGGGTCGCTGGGCATGAGCCGCCGCCAGGACCTCATGGGACAAGCCGCTGACGCACCACACGCTGGGGGGAGCTGGTGTCCGAGTTCGAGAGCTCCTACAAGAGATACCAGCACACTCTGAAGAAGGTAGGACCGGGGGGAGGAGGAGGAGGAGGAGGAGGAGGAGGAGGAGGAGGGGCACCTTTTGACGGCTAACGTGCTGCTTCCCAGGTGAAGATCGGCCTGTATGTGCCTCACGACCCCCACATCATCCAGCCCATCCAGTGGAAGAACCTGGTGCTGAACGCTGCCCAGCTGGGAGCTGTGGAGATGAGGAAGGAGCTGGAGAAACACGGCCGGGACATGAGGAAGAAGGTGTGTACGTGTTCCTCCGGAGAGGAACGGCTCCTGGACTCACACGTCACACCCAAACACCACCTTTACAGAACCGCAGCCGGATAAAACCCAGACGTGCACCAAGTTTAAACAAACCGACAGCGCTCACGTTTTTGTCTGAGAGATCTCACGTCCAGGAGCCCGTCCAGGAACCCGTCCAGGAACCCGTCCAGGAACCCGTCCAGGAGCCTGAGCAGCTGTAGATCAGCTGGGCTGACACTGGGCTCTGCTGGAGCTTGGGTTGCCTTGTTGATGCAGGGAATTTATTCATGTCACAAAACCTTTGAGGTTGTGATACTTCTGTGAGAGCAGAGATGAATCCTGTGTGTGTGTGTGTGTGTGTTTTTTTTTTTTTTTTTTTTGGACGTGGTGATGATAATCACAGCATGTCAGCAGGAGATGTAGGTCAGCGCGTTTGCAGCTGTTACATATTAGCTCACACACACTCTGAGTGTGTGAGCTGTGGTCTGAGGGAATGTTTGTTATAGTGTGTGTGTGTGTGTGTGTGTGTGTGTGTGTGGGGGGGGATATTGAGGTAATTTCTGTGTTCTGTTATCTTTTAAAAAAGAAACCAAACTGCAAGAACGAGATTAACGGTTTACAAACTAAAAGCATTGAGTCATGTAAGAGAGACGGGATCGTGGCTGAAGGGCATGTGAGGAAGGAAACACACACACACTCACACACACTCACACACACACCATATCTATTAAAACCACATGATGAATGCTTCACAGCTGCTCTGAGTCCCTTCCTGGTTTTTGTTTCATCCAGGAAATCTCCCCATCTGGATCCATCCTGTAACTTTCTTTCTCTCAAACACACACACACACACACACACACACACTCACTCACTCGTGTTCCTGTTGTTTCCTCATCGTCCTTGGGTAGTTTTGAGGGTTTCAGTGATGCTGACTGACTTTCCTGACTTTCATCCTTCTGTCAGATCCTTAAATCCTCCAGCGTTCAGTCACCAATCAAAGAGCGGAGGAGGGGGAAGTCCCTGTCGCCACGGCGACAACAGAGCAGTCCACAGCAACACTTTGCACATCGCAGAGACAAATCGTGAGTGTTTCTGCTTTCATCTCCGCCGTTTCTGTTCAGCTCAGCCTGACTTTGAGCTTTCATCCTCGTGTCGCTGACGCTGCCCTTTTTTCCTGTCCTGGCTGTTCTCAGCTGACACCGAGCGTTAACGTCACCGCTCTGCGTCTGTGTGTGTGTGTGTGTGTTTTTTTTTTTTTTTTTTTTAGAGAGGGGGCGGGGGGGGGGGGGGAAACACAAACTAACTAACTAACAGGGCTGAAGCCAGTGAAGCCCGGAGCTGCCTGGCTCAAAGGCAGCTGGGCAGGCGTTCAGCCCTCATCCTGGTGCCTCAGACATCTTTGTAGCTGACCTTTGACCCCAGTGAAGCAGGTAGTTCTCCCACAAGCAGCAAAGCCTCAACCTGACACTGGCGGGATGCCTGCACGTTGGATGGACGGCAGCTGGGCGGGAACAGGAGCCGCCACCGCCGACAGCTGCGACCCGGCCGATCCCTGGAGCGGATCCAGATCAGCCACCCAGCGATCGCGGTCAAAGCCCCGATCAAGAGCAGGAGGAGGCCCAGGAGGCCAGAAGAGGAGCAGCTGAGCCCTGATGGGATTCTGCCCCTCAGCTTTCTGGACGACCC
>CAAE01014592.1:0-17999 GCA_000180735.1 Tetraodon nigroviridis
TTCTTAGTCCAAACTTAGAGAGTCAAGATAAGAATGTTTTCCTATAAGTAGGACAAACTCCATTCATTACTTTGGTCTGTTTTAAAACAAATCAAATGTTTCTATTCTTTCTAATATTTATTTATTTAGGAGAACAAACCTGTTGCCTGGGCCTTTTTCATGACACCGACATTAACCAGCTCTTAGAACAAGTTGTATTTTATCTACATTATGTATTTACTGGTGATATTTTCTCTGTGTTTCCTCAGTTTTTGTGCGCTAAAATCATTTTTGGGGCAGCTTTTCTTATCTGGGTTGAAGGGCCGAGGATGAAGCTCAGAATCTACAGCCAGAGCACCCAGAGCGCCCCCAGCTGGCCAGGGGCAGAACTACAAGCCCATTTACTGCCACACACCTCTAAATGATTCATTTTCAGACCACCAGAAGTGTAAATTCACAGTTTACACACATAATGTTCCTACTAAAAAGCTTCAACACCTGCCCCCTTTTAGCAGGAACAAAAATATCCAGATGTGGAAAAAAACAAGGCGAGTCGGCGTCACAGTCAAGCGAGCGAGTGCAGAGAGGAGTGAGGCCTCTGCAGCAGATGAGATCTAATCTGAATCATAAATCAGACAAAGCTGATGACAGGCAGCGGGGGTGGCGCTCTCCCGCTGCCCAGAATAAATACACAGATCTGGACTTCAGAGTGAGGTTTAACACTCCCGATGATCCGGTTTACAGTCGCTGCTGCAGCTAATGCAGGACCGGCAGATCCTAATCTCAGGCCTGGTGAATGCGGAGCTGTTCCGCAGCTCAATCGTCTGGTTTGTGTCCGTCCGAAGGAGCAGGAACTTTGTAAGTGAGCAGCACTTCAGGAAAGGGCACGATTGTGACACAACTGTGTGTTTTATGCCGTGTAAATAAAGCGTCGGGAGCGCCTCGTTTCCCTGCGGCAATCACGTTTTCCCTCTGACAGAAAATGTGTTCAAAAACGAGGAAATGGCAACATTATGAAACAATTTGCTCACAAAACCCGGAGGAGAATCGAAGCTCCAGATCTGAATAGCAGCATTTACAGGACTTTAATCTCCACTTTAGCACTGAATTGTTAATCTCCCTCAAATAGTCTGGACCCCACTGAACAGAGCTCCCCAGACACACGATCGGACAGCTATCAGCGGCTATACATCACGCTAAACGGAACCGTTGCTGTCCAAACCCTAACGGGTGGTCAACGCCCAATCGGGAGCCACATTACACAGCCACTCCAGCGTTCCCATTAACACCAGCGCAGGCCGAGGCATCCTCAGATTCCATTCAATCCAGATGATCAGGGGACCCTCTGAGCGGTTCGGGTCAGGGTTCGGGTCAGGGTTGGTCTCTTTGTGGAGGCTCAGGCCCGTTTTGGCCGGTGTCGCTTCTCTGACTGTAGCTTTTGGCAGAGCTTTTCTGAGCAGAGTTTAAATTTCAGGCAGCTCGTAACGTAAAGGGAAAAGCCTGGAGCAGAACTTCACCTAATCCCTTCTGACAGGCTCCCTGATCAACAAGGAAGCTAATTTCCTTTCACCTGGTTTCTTCAGATCATCAGAACCGGTTTGAGGCATTTGCTGTTGTATTAAATTAATTTGCAGGTTCGCAGATTTGGCAGATTTTTACTTGTTGCGGGAAATATTGAAACCTAATCTGAGGCTTCGGGCTGGTGTTCAATGCATAGCGGACTAAACCCGTTTGGGACCCCCTCTGAGTTTCCACAAGAGCAGAATATTGCTTTAATAACATGTTTATTGTTGTTTGCGTAAGAAGCTTATCTGTGGGCAGCGTAGAGCGAATATGCGCCTGGTGTGTAGCAGTAACACACATAGGTGGGATGAGAACAAGATAAAGACTCAATAAACGTTTATTTAGCATCTGAATACTCTAAATATGTCCTCCTAACGACAGCTGAGAGGCACACGACTCCCCCGACTCCCCCTTTTCAGCCATGACGTCAGCGGTCAGTGCGGCTTGGCTTCATTTTCTGCTCTAAACACACTTTAGGAGCAGATTAACAAGGGTTCCAGTGGGGGGAATGGAGTGGTGGCGGACGGGTGATTGGCAGCCGGCCGGGAGAACTTTCCATAAGGGGGACAAACGTGACCTCTGACCTCACTGGAAGTGCAATTTTCTCCATCAGGCCTGAATCCGTGTGGGCTCGGAGCCCAGGGAGTAAACAGTTGTAAGACCATGATGTAGGGGTCAGAGGTCAGAGGTGGGAGGAAATGAGGTGTTGACCAACATTTAGAAAGCAAACGTGTTGTTTTATTTTAGTGTGTGTGACTGTTTCTGCATCCAGCACATTCGAACGTTTGGAAGAGCATTTCACCCTCGGGTGTCCCGTTAGCAGGGACGCCCCTGTCCTTGTCCAGAGCTCAGCAGCAGCGAGGACAAGGCGTCCTGGTCGGCCTCTGCTGCTCAGCTGCCAGATTTCAAATCAACCAAGATCTGACAAACAGGCTTGTTCCTTTTATTGGCTTTAACGAGGCAGCCTGTAATGTCCTGCGGGTCCTCATCAGCAACCTGCACCTGACCCAGTCGGCCGAGTACGAACATCTGGCTCCCAGCGCTTATTCCTTATTTGATATTTTTCCCATCTGGGACACCCGGCTCTGCGCCACGTCCGTCACCACCACAGGTTTCCCTTCCAGTCCTCCTGGAACTTTGGCTCCCCTCTGACAGGCTGGCAGGCGTCTCCATCTGGACCGAGCTCTCCGAGGAGGCGGCGAGCACCCTCAGCCTGCTCCAACATCAGCTGGGATGCTTCCCAAAGCCTCGCAAGGGCCAAAACGTAACTCCTCCGATGTGATGCTGCATGTTTGGAATAAGCGCATGTCACACTCTCTCCGGTGTGTTTCCATCTGGTTCTGATGAGTCCTTCATGGGGCGTTTATAGAACACTAAACACCATGTGGCTCTGTTTTCCCTGTGTGGTGTCACATCCACGCCTCCCAAGAGGCGCTAAAATGTAACATTCGGCCCGAATGCTGGTTGAACGGATAAATTTAAGCGGAAAAATACATTTTCATCTTATTCCTTGGAGTTTGGTGTGGAGATACCTATGAAGGATGTGAGGAATGCTTACGCATTAATCACGATGTCGCCGTAAGCGAGTATTCCTGACGCTTTCATCACTCGGGACGGCTCTCCTCTGTCCTTCAGGACAATGATTTCACGTTTCAACACAGCCTAACTTTAATCTGGCTTCCAGTCCTGAGGACTACACTTCAATAAAGGTGGTTTTGGTCCCAGTCCCAGAGATTCTGCAGACGTTTTCCTCCCAGTTCCTCCTGTCCTGAGCCAGACTGGCCCAGTTTGGAGAGAGACTCCTGTCTCCTCCTTCAAGTACTCTCTCTGGAAACCGGTGGACAATGTGGTCAAAGTACGTATTTCTTTCTGTGTATCGGGTTTCCTCACAGGAAAAAGAAGAGCGAGTATGTTACCCAGGCAAATAAATCATTTTCATACTCCGTGCTTTTTCTTTATTCCCTCGCTTCCTTAAAAGCACTCAACTATACTCTCACGTGCCAAAAAGAAGATCCAGGTAAAAAGCCCATTTAGATCACCTTGGACATTTCCTTCTCCTACTTTGGTGGAGACGTACAGTCTTCTAGCTTACCTGGTTAACATAATCTAGGTTTGATACGACAAAGAAACTGTTTCACTCAAACCACAGGCTTACTGAGCCAACCAGGAAGCTACTGGAGGCTCAAACCAGCACCAGACCTGGACCGCTCTAAACCAGCGCCACAATGTGGTGCAGCCATGTATGAAGAGGATCACGTTAGGGCCTCTTCCTCTCTGTCAGACCGACTCCTCATCCTGGCACCCCCACCTCACCTACTTCCTCAGCTCGTTGGTTTAGCACCAGAGGAGCATTGATCCCACTTGTTCTGGTTCACTAAAGCCTGGAATTCCCTATTCCGATCAACGGGAAAAGTGTCCTCAGTGTCCTGTGAGACAGCTAAAAGCTTGTCTGCTTTTATGGGGGTTAGGGGGGTCGTAAACCTGGCGGCTCTGAGGGTTTTCTTTCACCCACCCAGCCCTGCTTTCAGCTCCGAACATTCCTGGATGTGCTTAAACACCTTTTTATGGGTAACCTGTGATCCCCAGGATCATCGGAGGTTTATGGGTGACCAATAAAATTGCTGCTGTTGGTTCAGAAGCCTCCTAACTCATCTCCCCTCGGCCAACCCTTCCCCCCTAATCCAGCCTCTTCCCTGAGAACCCCGTAAAAAGAAATATATGTTGTCATATTTTTGTGTCCACAGCAGTAACATTTTAATCGAGGTCATCATTTGGACCATGAAAGTCACTATTCTACACTTTTCAGATGTTAAAACAGATCTTTTAAAGGTTTTATTGCCCGAGTGCTGCAACCTGATTTTGCTGGTTTTTATGCTTTTGGAGGTTTTCTTTTAAAAAATAAACCTAACGGTTTTCAAGCGGTTGGATGTGGCCGCGCCCAGGGGTCAGCTGCACGGGATCACATGACCGATGGGGTTGGGGGTCGCAGCGAAACCAACATCTGTCCCACAAACACCAAAGCAGGCAAATGTTCTGTCTTTGAACAGAACATTTCACACGTAAAAAGATTTATCCTTGAAGTATTTAGCTTTAATTACCCCAACCTTTGCTTTTTAATGACAGAAAAATCAAGAACGCGCCGCAATCAGAAACACATTTGTCTGTCTCGTTGGGGCCAGAACTGGATGCAGCCTTGTGTGCAGGTCTGTGTGCGCCAGGACTCAGAGGTCCTCCAAGCAAATGGCCACAGAGGCGCGAGCGGCTCCGTGTGAGGCCTGACACGGCTGAATGCTGATCAACCGCTGTTATTTAAACACCGGAGGAGAACAATCCTCTATTCTCTGAAGAGCACAAGACCTTTATCTATATTATTATTGTCTTTTCTTACCAGAGCCATAATTCAGCCTTCTAATGCTCTGTTCCTCTCCCAGCACTGACTAAAGTGTGTTAGCGTCCACGCTGGGACCATTTATGTCAGGACTTTGTTTCTCCCCTGGAGGTGGGATTGAGGAGAGACACTAAACGCTGAACTGGCTTAGCGTCCATATTTTACAGGCTGGAAATGAAACACGCTGGGATGATTCTCTGCTGGAGCACCCAGGGCCTCCGTAGGCGACTCAGCACCGCTTGCACCTCATTTACGTCCACATCTGTGCAGAAGAGTCCCCCACACGCTCGTCCCCCGCTGAACATCTTAAGTTCCTCTGTAAAAACATCACCTTCTTTCACGACGGAGGGCTTGAAGGATAAATGGAAAAGCCATGATGAGCATGTGCGCCGCCCACAGTGACGCTCTCTGCATGTTTTCTGAGGTCTGACCCTTTGCTCTTTCGTGGCTCTGATCTAGAAGGTCGTCTGCTCCGGTCTACAGCCCCTGTGGGGTCAGGAGAAGGAGGGTCGCTAACTGTCACTATCTACACCCGTCAGAGCTGCTCTGCAATGCATCAGCCTGGGGAGAGGAGGAAGAAGGAGTGAAACGGAGTTGAGTAGAGGGGAAACCAGAGAGGATCCAGACCGGCCTTGCTGGAGGTTCAATATTACTGAAAACACACCGAACATTCAACGTGACAATCTGCCCAAACCAGCACCAGAACACGGCACACGTGCATGGCCGGCGAAAGTGCAGAGTCAGCTGTCGGAACTCAGCTCCGGGCTCTCCGTTGGGGGTTTCGGGGGAGAATATTCACGTCCAAACACTTGATGGGGTTTCTGCTTTGCTCATTTACAGAGACATGATAGCGGTAAATGAGTCAAAAGATGGAAACACACACACGGTGAAATACCAAAAACGAGCTGCCACCCTAAAACGCTGCAGCAGATGTGTCACACCGCTCGTTGTCTTAACCCGATCCACACCTACCGGAGTTTTACTGAAGAACAAAGCTCGGGCAAATCCTTCATCTTCACCTTTCAAGGGGAAAGAGGTCACAACGTGTCATCTGGGCAGCCAAGAGCGCCTTCGGAGTGCTACTCCAGATGGACGGTGTTTCTAGGAGCAGAGAGCTGAGAAACGGAGGAGGCGTCCAGGCTGATCATTAGGAGGGAATGGAGGGAGGCCGTGTCTGGCCTTTGGCCCTCACGGCAGCTCAAGATCTTCTCAGCCGTTCATTAGAATCCCAAACATCAGCAGGTTCTTTCAGGCGCTCAAACGCGGCTTTTAAATGACGGATTTGGGGGGTAAAAAAAGGAATTCTCTGGATCTGGACACTGGTTTTGGTGCTGTTTTGCAGTTTAATGCTCAAGGCTGCAACCTGCTTCCCCAACCTGCGCACGTTGTAAACGGCACAAACATCTAATGCAGATCGACTCATTCGAAGCGCCTCAAATTGAGTCCTGAGGTACGGCTGCGGCTGTTTTTGGCAGGAGGATCTATTGAGTTATCGGGGATCTACAACAGCTGTAATGGCTGTAATCAGGCTGTAATGGCCGCCTCCTGATGGGGGCTTCAGCTGGCTTTTATTTTGGGGTAAAAAAAAGACAAAACACAATGGACCGTATAGTCTATAGGAGTCCGGGTCTATATGCCAACAAGCCCCTTAATCCTGGTGACACGGAGGCCTGACGAGACTCCCAACACTCTGAGCTCAACTGGGCCAGATTGACACTTTGATTGAGCCGTTTCCATTTGGTTTTTATTTGACTGCCTGTTTCCCCCCCTCAGGGATGTAGGCATGAACTGTTTTGGGAATAAAGGCTGTACATAAGTAGGAAGTTCATGCCTGGGGACTGAAGGTATTTAAGTTCATTCACCAAACAGTTTGATGTTTTTTAAACCCAGACGTTCCAAGAATCTATATATATTATTTTTACTGCTCCTTTATTCCCAAGAATGTGTTTTACTATTTGAAAATGTCAGTTTGTTGCTTTGTTAGGGTTATTTTATTAAGTTAGCGGTCTTTTTTTAAGTACATTTTTCATCATTTGTTGACTTTAACTTGGCTTAGCTAAGTGTTTTTATTGAAAGCTAACTGCATGAGTAGGGTTTTGGCAGCTAACGGGATTAAATAAATGATTTTAGACGTGAAATTCCGAGCTGGCAGAATATTTCAGCTGTAACGTTTTGGATTTTCTCCAGTGCAGCTGGTGTCTGAGTGTAAAAACCCCCAAGCAGCAATTTTTTATATAAATCATTGAATCTGTGGTGAAGTTTGAAGAGTTCCACCAATTAGACCAAAAGAAACTGTGACACGTCCTGTTTATTTTACTGTCACATTTGTCTTAAACCAGATCTGTGTGTTTAGCTGATTTAAACAGACTTTCTAATGATGTCAGAGCTTTTGGCCTTGCTGGATAATTACAATTAATTATAATTTAATATAAAACGCCCAAGCAGGTGGTAGCTCCAGGGTTTAATCAGTAAAAGTCCGCTGATTAGGGACACTTCAGGGAAATCCTTAAAAACTTGGTCACTTATCTGTTAGATCAAACAAAGTGAGACATTTAAGTCTTGCAGATTGCCAGATGAAAGAGGAAGGAATGGAGGGGAGATTGGTGCTAAGTGGATTGACCCCGAGCGTCATAATTAAAGCCATAAAGTGAGCTCTGGACAGAAGGTATTAAAGGAGTTATAAAGACCAGGCCTGCAGGAGATAAAGCCACAGTCCCGTTTAAATCAACACTGGGCCACGTGAAGTCCTGTCAGCAGGAGGAGCGCCGCCGTGAGACCAACAGAAGCAGTGTGGCGGAGGTATGTGTGTGTGTGTGTGTGTGTGTGGAGCAGAGGTTTAAATACTAGACAGTGAAAAACGGGGTGATTGTTCAGCCAGAAAGGGTGAAAGAGGGACGACAGCCTGAGCTGGTCCCCTCGACATCGACCACACCGCGGTCGCAGGAGGCAACGCTAATGTGAAGCAGATCCCCAGATGATCACATACAGCCACCGGTGAAGACAGCAACATCATCACTCCCTCGCTGCATCACTCCATCTCACTCTCCTCCGTTGGGCCCCAGCTGCATTCCCACTCTCCATCCATCTGACCCCTCTGCCGCAGCACATTCCTGACACGATTTGGCTTTGTTGTTCTCAGTTTTTCCTTCCTCACTTTTCTTTTCACTTCCTTCTCCATCAGTCAACACACACACACACACACACACAAACACACACACACACCAGATTGTCACTGTGCTCAGGAGCTATTTGTCATTACGAGTGTGTGGCCTTTAAACACCTCAAAACACCTGAGATTAGCTACTGATGAATGTTAGATTAAACACACATCATTGTATGTGGTGTGTGTGTGTGTGTGTGTGTGTGTGTGTGTGTGTTTTCTTGCCAGAGGCCCCAGATCTCAGCAGTTACACAAACATTCTGTCCCACAAAGGCAGTTAGTGCTGCCTGATGAATCACAAGCCTGTTCAATGAGCTTGTAAATAAACAGTCAGGTGAGCGGTGGCGCCCGGCCCGGCTGGCTCAGTCTGGACGCTCAGGACGGACGGACAGACGGACGGACGGACTCACGAACGCTGGTAACAAACAGATCTAAGGCCGCTCTTCGCTGGACCACATGACCCTCCTGGGCGCCAGCAGCCCCCCTCGGTGAGCTGCAGCTCCGTGTGCGGAGTGCATGCCTTTTGTCGGCTGTTGCACGGTTGATATGGTGACCCGGTGAACCCCGCCCTGCTAAGTGCCTCCTGATGGTGGACAGCGCGGTGATAACGTGAGCCCGATTGTCTGCGGTCACACTCGCTGCTTCTGTAGGTGTGCAAACATCGGAGTGGCAGCTTCTCTTCTCCACAAACACTTTTGGGGACCACCGATGCTTCCGAGGGCTTTCAGGTGCTGAAGGGAGCGGATCTGCCGAGAAGCTGCTGAAAGATTCTACGGTTCTTTTCAAAATTCCAAAATCTCATTTGAAACCTCATTCTGTCGTTGTTTTCGGCCACTTTTCTACCCTATCCAACGAATCACGTATCAGGTTAAATTAATTTGATGAATTTCCTCACCTAATTGTTTTCTTAAAGACCCAGTTTTTATTTGAAGCTTTTTACAGCGTCTCTTATTTTCTTGTAACAAACTCTGAAGCCAGCCTGGGGTTTGACCCCGTGTCCGCTCTGGTGATCGGAGCTGTCGACAGAAGGTCGAGCCCACACGCCGAGTGTTGACGGGTTTAAAGACGAGACAACAAACCAGCTGTCTCTCTCCTCCTCCTCCTCCTCTTCACCCTCTTTCTCTGTCCTCAAGAATGTTTATTTCACCTGAGAGTTTTTTTTAGCTACACTTTTTTAGAGAGACTTTTTTTTAGAGAATTTTAAATATGTTCAGGCCAGTGAAGTTTTTGCCAGAATTTTGTTTCTGGCTAGCTTCTGACTATACGTCAGAGACAAACGTAGCTTTGTCTCTGACGTATGTGCCGGGTCCTGGTCCTGCTCCAGGTTTGCTCCTGTTCACGGGGAGTTTTCCGTGAACCTGTCGTTGTTTAGGGATTTAGCGTGTATCAGTCGCTGCTGACGCTGAGGGGAAAAGTTGCGGTTCTTGTCCTTTATCTGGGAAGTAATCCGGGGTTTTCCCAGTATTCCCATGAATCTGGCCTGGACTTGCGTGCGGCCACCCTCTCGGATTAAGTCTCATTTAAGAAGCTGCTCACACACACACACACACACACACACACACACACACACAAACACACACACACACACCTGTCTGTCTCTTTAGACATCTAATCTTGTTACTCCTAAAGATCTATTTTTCCTTTCACTTTTTTTCTTTTCTTGGTCTCAATTGGACCATCTCTCAACCATCTGCTTTTCTATTCACCAGAGTCTTCAGACCAGAGGCTGGCACCAAGTGTGTGTGTGTGTGTGTCTGTGAGAGAGAGAGCGAGACAACCCTAACCCCCAAACACTTCAAAGGAACCTCAGCGAGACCCGACACTGCGGCCAGTCCACTGGCATCCTTCATGAGTGTTATGAGGTTGAAGAGGTGAGAATGGAGGACGGAACTCATGTGTGCGCCTCTCTGATTGTTAAGTGTGTGCATCTCTCTTGTAGCCACACTTTTCCCCCTTCACACAACGATATTCGGTCATTAAAAGCGGCACAGATGAGCGTCTGATCAGTGTAGGCAGAAGTGTTGGCGTCTGCCGGCCTCCCAGGGTGACTCCAGCCTTTCATTTTACTGATTCCTGAAGGTAAAGATCAGTCTGGGTGGCTGAGCTTCCAAACACTTCAGCGTTCTCTCCTCTTTGTGTGTCCCTTCATGGACCAATCTACCATTACTGAAGATAAAGCTGTGAAAGACCAAACACGGCAAAAAGCTTTTGTCATGCTTTTGTCACGCTTCTCTTTCTGAGCGTGTGCACTGAGGAGTGATGGAAAGGTTAAAAACAGCACATGTGATCCACAAAAGTGGGACGAATCTCCAAACACTAAACACTAACAATCAGGTGGTCGTTGTTGTCAATACATTTTAAATGAGTTGGAAATAATAGAAACAAAGAGCAGAATTCCTATTTTGGCCTGTTAAATTATGTTTAAAGTATCTCACAGCGAAGTAGAACACAAGAACTTTAATGCAATAAAGTGAAAGCGTCACTTCTTTGTCAGCGATGTTGACTTTCACACATTTGTCTTTAGGAATTACTGCTGGGATGAGCCGTGTGCTGTGTTTTAATCTGGCCTATTTGTCTCATCACGTTTTCAGTGGGTATTTAAAGCTCTCCTCCGTGTGGGAACCATCTCCCACCAGATTCAAAGGGCGGGCAAAGATCTCCGCCTGTCTGGAGGAGAAGAAGACGTGAGACCCATCACGTTTCCACAGACGGGTCATAAAATGATGATAAGTGGACGTGGCCTTAAAAAAGGTCCCCGTAGTTTGTGATGAGCCGGTTTTAGGCTGGGGTGTGTGAGCGGGGGGGCTGCTGGAGGTGTGGGCGCTGAAGGAGTGGGTGTGAGGCTGGACGGCGCTTTTAAACTCTGACGTCTACATGTGAAAAGTGTGGCTCCGAGAGTGGGAACATTTCAAGAGCAAAGAGCCAGAAGATGAAGGAGTGAACTGCTGAACTTCACGAGGCGTGATCGCCTTCCGTCTCCCATCCTGCCTGAAAATTCTCATGACCAGTCGGGCGCTGATAACCAGCCTGGGGTTTCTCACCGACAACAAGGCTGCCGGTGGGACGTCGACGGACGACTGGTAATGTTAGAAGAAGGAGGAGGGAAAACAGTGGAGAAGATGAAGGGCGACAGGCAGAATGACCACTGAAAACGTCTGCGTAGTAATCGGTGTTTATCCAAACGTCTGACATCCAGCCAACATGGTTGATAGAAACACTCTCAGACCTTTTACACGCGTGATCCAATATCCAATGTTCCATTTTAGATCTGAAAGCTGATCCTCGGGGCGCTCGAGGGGCTCACAATTTAGGATTTGGGACCTATTTTACTTTCAATAAAGAGAACGGATGGAGTGATGGAGCTGGACGAAGCTATTACCACTCAAACACACACACACACACACACACACACATGACCCTGCATCTGTGTATGCTTTAAACTAGCCTGTGGAAATGACCTTTGTCCACATTTGGAAGGTTTGGGAAAGGAAAGGGAAACATTTGGGAGCCTGTTTTGGCTCAGCCGAAGGAGCCAGGAGCTCTTCGGTCGTTCCGGTGGTACTGTATCAAAAACAGCTTCCACCTGCCACCGCCTGATTTCTGGCCAGACCGGGAGCAGAGAGGAGGCCTCCCGCTGATGCTGGGCGCTGAGGATCTCACCTCTGCGTGGCCTCGGCCCTGGCGGCCTTCCACCGAGCTGCCTGGCATGTCGGAGGTGCTGAAACAGCGTCGACGTGCGCGGCCTCCGTGTGCGGTATTTACGGAAAAGTTATGTCTGCGTGCGTGCCAAAGCCAACTCATTTGTTCCTGCGCGGACATACATCCCATTTAAGCTGTCCAAGGAATTTACATCACAAAGACAGCATCTTTTCACGTCTGACTGCCCCGGTCGAACATGGCCGACTGTCTCTGAGAAGAACAAACTACACTGTCAACAAAAGGCCGCTGTTTGCAGAGTCGTTACTATCAAAGCGAGAGCTGAAGGACGTGTGAGCCAAATCGACCTCCGTTTGCCAAGGCTGAAAAGCTTTAGACAGACATGTTCTCCAACATGTGACCCTGTGTTTTTAATTTATCGGCTCTTCTCTCATTTTCCACCTCCCAAATCCGTCTCCTCCATTTGAATCATGTTCTTCAATCTTACATGGAATGTTGAAGAAGGCGGAATAAATCTAAAACTGAGATGATTCCAAGTAAATTGGGGAACACTGACTCTTTCCTGCTTTGCTACTGGTGGAGTTTCATCCCATCCAGCCAGATTCCTAAATTAGTTGCTGACCATCCCACCGTATGGGCTCCTCCTGCTGCATTAGGCTGAAAAGAAGAGACAAAAACACACGTCTCAGACACTTGAATGTCCCATCAAAGGGAACCAGCACCCCAGCCCACTTGTCCTTTTCTCAGCATCCCATAATATATAAACTAAACACATGTCCGGTCGCATACGGGAGCCGAAACCGTGGCAACAGGGTCAGATACGACCTTCGCTCTTAGCAACTTTATAAAGGGGGAGATGCTGGTTAAGTGGGATGTAAGGAGGAGGAAGAGGCGGCCATTTTGGGTCTTTGTTGGGAAAAGCATCTATTGAGTGGGATTTGGTGTCATGCCAGATTCTTCCGCACAGACAAAGTAAACTGGATTGCTGGTCACCCGGTATCCTTTTCTCTCATTACTGACAGCCAAGAAGAGCTGCAAACGTCAGACACATTCAGGAGGTCTGTACCTAAAGACCGGACTTCCATTCAGATGGAAATGTCTTTATCATCACACTCCTCGCTCACAGTTTCACTCTATCTGCCTGGACGATACGAGCTCATTTGGACATTTCCCACAGTTTTTGTTTCCTCTGACCTCTAATCCTTGTTTCTTTCCTACTACACCTCTCTGAGCTGGCAAGATTCAAAATGCAACAAATATATCCAGCGTGAAATATAAATATCAGGCTGATTATTTGGGCTCGTTTTCACGCAGAACAACATGGACAGTGTGTCAGTTTTAGTATAATTAGTATATTATTACTCCCCTGAGCACGACGATGGTTCTTATACTGCAGCAAACTCTCCCAACTTCGCTTTTGAACAACGGTTTCATTTTTAGGGATATTTGACCAGAGTCTTGGCTCTATTTTCTTGTTCCTTGTTTTTTTCCAGCATCAGTTTTGGTGTAAAATCATCTTAAGTGGGCAGCTGGAACATATCAAATTCTGTCAGAGAGAAAACAAATCTGGTTCTTTTCATCCCTCATTAAAGCACCCGTCCTGCTGGAAACCCGACTTTTACCGCTCCTTCTAGAGGGGGAACGGGAAGAAAAAGAGTAAAAAACTCTGGCAGAAATTAACATTTACCCTTGTTATTTAAATAGGCAAGCGACGCATGTTTGGACGTGTTACAGGACATCCAACCAGCCCAAACACCCGTCTGCGCTCCATCACGTCCCTCATTGCGGCGGCCGTTCAGGGGCTCGTCTAACAGCCTGTAACCCTATACGGAGACGCCAAAACTGACCTCCGACCCCACCTGCCATACAAGTAGCAAAATGAGACCTGGATCTGTTTGTCCGTAGATGCAGCCCTGTGCTTCATGCTAAGCTACAACAAGCAGCATCATTATTTGATGATTACTTGGGAGACCCTGCAGAAGTGTAGAAGAACGTTTAGGTTAATTCCAGCATCTGAACAAACAGCCGTTCAAGCGGACAGGCGGGCGATGCAGGTGGGACCGGAGCATCTCCAAACAGGAAGAGCCGTGTCGGTTTACCGGCTGCTGGTGCCAAGGCAGCAGAGCAGACAGAACACGTGCACAGACCTGCATTCACACCACACACACACACACACACACACACACACACACACACACATTTACATGCAGGTCGCTCTGCTGTTTTCTCATCAGATCGTCTGCTGGGTCATCTTTTATTATGTCTATTCTTTTTCTCAAACAAGATTTATTCTATAATTAATTGGTTTAAGACAAAAGCCGAGAAACCTAAAATCTAAATTGAAAATTAAAAGCTCATTTAAGAGGATTCATTCAGGTGTTAAAGGTACGCTCAGATATTTATATATAAATAGTCTGTTTGTTAATGTGTTTGTTCCCCAGATTAGAGTTGTTTAAAAAATTGACAGGAGGAAAAAAGGAAAAGTGAGTAAAAGGACGAAGCAGAGGTGAAGTAAACTACGGAAGAGATGACAGAAAACAAAAGACAATAAGCAGAAAAGAGGGAACAATAAAAACAGAGAGGGAACTCCCTTCAGACTTTCTCCTTGATTCCCAGCCAGCACGTTTACAAAGGAGGAAGTCTCTCCTCCTCCTCCTCCGCCGCGGGGGGGGGGGGGGGGGCCCTCTCCTCATAATACCACCCCCCACCCTACCTTCCTCATCACAAAGTTGTACTTTTCTTTTTTTTTTTTCTCTCTTTTTTTTTTTTTCACAGATCCACCTGTGGCACCCTCGTCCCTCGATTCTACCACACACACACAAGAACAAATAAATATAAATAAAAAATACTGATAATATGCTCTTTCAACAGCATTAAAATTGAATTAAAAATTATCCCACTTATTGCTATTATTGCCATTGCCGCCAACTAAACCACCTCCACCGATTATTCCAAGACCTATCCCCGGGGTTCCTACCCCTCGAAATGTTTCAGTCACATGACCCGATAATCTTATTTCTTTTCTTTTTAACTTTGTTGAATGTCTGAGGTTCTTTGGATAAACTCCTGCTGCACTTTTATTCACTTCGTTTGTCTTCAAGTTGTTTGTTTTTATTCGTTCGGTAAAAAGACTGAAGTGGTTTCAGATTCGGGTCATCTGGGTGAAGAACTGGTCAGTTTGGCTGTTTTACAGCCTTTTTTGCAGGTTTTTAAATGCATAAAAAGCTGATTTACAAAAGCGAGTTTAATGCTTTTTAGACTCAAATTCTAATGTTGGATTGCAGAAAATAAAACGACGGACTGCACTAAAATAACACTCAGTGGAGTAAGACAGCATCTGTGACATGTCCCCTTAGATTTGGACCGTTATCAGCAACCTTTTGGACTTATTTACCCGTTTATATCCGATTGCTATGCTTTCTTCAGGTCACCCGTCTGGCCGGGTTAGGCTCAGTTCCTGCCCAGGTGAATCTTCCTCCTCCTGAGGGAGCAGCTGGCGTGTTGCGTCTCCTGTCCTGCGTTATGCAAAGCCTGTTGCCGTGGCCCCAGTAGGACCCCTGCTTGCATATTAAAGAGTTAGCTCTCCGTGTGCGTATTTGCCTTTGCCCTTTGCTTTCCTTTAATTAGTTTCTAATTAGGGATAAACAGTGTGCTGGTGTTAGTGGTTCTGGCCCCGCTGCTGCATAATGAGGCCTTAGTTAGCATCAGAAAGGAGCCCGGGTGAAGCACTCGGCTGATATTACCGAGCTTTTAGCCATTTGGTGCATTTGGTGCAACGCTGCGAAGCTGGAGATCAACGAGAGGCTGTTGACCCTCCGAACAAAGACGCCTGATTTCGATCAGTTTTGTCTTCAGCGCTCCAGACGGACGCTACGACGTGATGTCATAAATCAGCCGCCGTTGCAAAACTCGGACCCATGTTTCTTTCATTTATGTTTCCCTCAGAAATGCTGTGGGGGTTCAGATAAAAAACGGGTCCAGATTTCGAAGTTTTAGTCCTGTTTCTCCACGAGCTGGTATGGCTGCATCGTCAGTTCTCGCTTCCTTTGCTTGTGTTTGTGGCGTCTCGGGTCCTCTCAAGCCAGCGCGGAGCCACGGGGGTGATTTGTAATCATTTTAAGAATGCACTTGAAGGATTCTCACTGTGGGCTGCTCGGAGCTCCTTCGGACTCCAGGCTAATATCTGCGACCCAATGTTGAGGGCTTTATCCATTCAAGAAGGCAGAAAAGAACGCTCCGAGGGTGAAAATGTAAAAAAATGTGTGTGTGTGCGTGTGTGTGTCTGAAAGAGAGGGAGAGAGAGCAGTCATAAAAATGGCTAATCTCTTTTTAATGAACCATTCAGAGAAATTCATGTGCTTTAAAGGCTTTTTTCTATTCTCATAGTTAATCAAACATGAATGTACACTGAGATAATTAATATTTGGAGCTAGAATGAACAAAAGCTTCCCACTGACTTTTAACTTATATTATTTCACAATCAGTAAAATAAAACTGAATTTAGACATCAACGCACACACCCTCCTGAACTCTGGCTCTTCTCTGTTCTATGGCTAACAGCGGACTAATTTGCCGTGTTTTGTTTTTACTGGTGCCTGTCTGCAGCGAAGCCCATCAGCCTGGTGGAGCGGTGCTGGTGTCGGTCCACTCTCAACACCGTCCCTCAGCGCTCCATCAAGGAGCTCAAGTTCCTCCACACACCCAACTGCCCCTTCCAGGTCATGTAAGTGAGGCAGCGCACCACCCAGATCACCCAAACCCTGATCATACATCTGTATTTATACCTATATTTAACATCTCTACATCCTTGAGTATTACTTTAGGAATAGGTTTTAATTTCAAGAAACCAAAAATTTACCACTATGGTATTTAAAACATTTTCCCCACAACATCACAAATAGGTTCAATTAGAAAACAAACAGTTCTTTGTCTTTTAAATATCACTAAATGCTTATAATCATTTGTACTGTGATAATTGCATCATTTGGAGGTTTCGTAATAATTCAGTCGTCATCAGCCTGCAGCAATAAATAAACTCCGGGGTGATTTAGTGGGAGGTAAAGTGTGAATTAGGGTGTTAATATCCTTCCATTCTTCCCTGATGAGAAGTTGGAAACAACCCAAAGAGGAGAGGTAACGGCCGCAGCTCGCAGGGCTCGTCTAGGCCGTGCAGAGGAAACAATAATTAAAGGTTAAACGCACTTTTCTGCGTCCGCTGACCCTCTGAGTCCTTATCGGCTCGCAAACGCCGTTAATAGCAGCGGTCTGGAACACGTTAACGCGCATTTATCTGCAGCGGAAAACAAGCAGAGTCCTCACAGATCAAACTTCTGCCAGACAGCGTCTGAACGAGTGAACGAACGCAGGGCAGAGAGGACCGGCGGAGGAGGAGACCAGGAGCCGGCACAGCCGCTCCCATCTCTGGAACCAGGCGCTTGAAAGAAGCCAGTATCTGTCCTGGTGTCCCGCTGGGTGTCCTCCCACCCCCGCGCCTCCCCCCATCCCAGCATGCTGTTGGTATTAACTTGCTGTGAAGTAATTACTACCTGCTGCTTGTGGAACTCCGGCCCTCTAAATTCCTGCCAAGTCAATTAGGTTTTAGAGCCTCAGCTGGCCGTGCAGACAAGCAGACAGATAAACAGGATGAAGAGGACATCAAAACAGCCAGCGCCCCCAATAAAACCGGAGAGGAGGGGAAGAAGGGGGCATCCCTGGAGGAAAAGCAAACACGGATCCTGTTACCGGCCTTCCGACGCGCCTGTTGGTTTGAGGGCTTTGGAGCTGCTCCCGTGTTGCTCCTTTAAGTTCCGGAGCCGTTTGCTGGTGGCGCGAGGAGCGGAGGAGGCGGCCCGGCTCTGGGCGTTTGAGTCCGGAACCGGCCGAGAAGCTGAAAGCGATGTGGAAGGAGGGGAAAGGAGCAGCGCAAAGAGACACCTCTCGAGCTGCTAACTCCTCGACGCGACCTTTCGCCACCAAGGTGCGAGAGTCACATGTTTGGAGGGGAAGCCGCCATCACCCACCCAGAGAGCCTCAAATATTTGTCTAAAGTACCAGGTTTAAGCGGAACCTGGGATGTTTCACCACAGCTGTCCAGGTAAAAACCACGATACCGCAAAGCCTTTACCGAAAACCAACACTGGCTCAGTCGCCTCGCACAAACCGCTCAGAGACAGCTTTATGGGTTGTACAGTGCAACGTTTCCGTGATGTGGGACTCCCGACGGGGCTGAAGCCAAGCAGAGAGCTGCGATGC
>CAAE01014593.1:0-47586 GCA_000180735.1 Tetraodon nigroviridis
AATGGTTTCAGAAAACAGTGGTGTTAACTGATAAAAAACATTCACCTAAAATTAGACCAGTAAGAGTACATAAATAGAAGCACAAATATCCAGTTGGAGTGCATGTGTCTGCACTGCAGCACAGTATATTTAGAATATTTTTACTTCTTTTGAATAGAGAGTCGGAGTAAATATAACAGACACCTTGCTGGTGTGGTGTTCATCTCCACAGCCATTGCGGACAGGTCCTTCCTTCACAACGTGATCTTCCCGCGGTACTACGGCTGCACTGCAGGACAGACAGGGAGACTGCAGGACAGGGATCGTAACGCGCGGCACCAGGGGAGAAGAAAGAGAATTCATTTAGATGCAGATCAAGAAAATGTAACCCCTGAGTGAATTGTAAACAGAAACAGAAATAAAGATCATCCACAAAAACTCATTAGCAAAACACTTGTGATTTCCTTCACGGGTTTGGAGCGTTTCCTCACCCTGAGCCAGATTCGGATGTGACACATAGAGAGGACAACAAGCTCCTTAGAAGCCAACAAAGATGGAAATAATTTCTGAGAATAGTTATCTGCCTCCCTGCTGAGTGTACAATGCCAAGGACGCATTATTGTTTCCTCTAGTCTGCTTTTTCCCACCATCCATCCCTCTCTATATGCCAAAAAAAAAAAAAAAAGCTAAGGGACGTGTAGAGATTACAGGGTATACTTGTTTACAGAGGAATGAATAATTGGGGGTAGATGTAAGGCACAGTGCAGGATTTTAGAGACAACAAAAGTCTGTTTAATAAGTCTATGACCTACTGGTACAATGGAGGATTAATTCAGAAATGTTGCCCAAAGGCAGAGTTAAGAAGGACAGAGCTAATTGATACATTATGGGTTTTGTAGAAGAGAACTCTGATGGGTCACCTATTATGTAGTCTGCCTGCCAGGGAAAACAGCACTTCTCATTAACTAATTAATAAGATCTTACTGTTTGGTTCTGAGGTTCCCATTAATAGAAATTTAATGAGAGCTGAGGTCATACAGGAATGTAGACACATTTAAAAAAGAGCACTAATGAAATATCAAGTAAGATGCTTAAATTGCTCCAATACTCTTAAGTTTAAAGTCGTGTTTTAACAGAAACAGATGAAATCGGATGTATGTGAATGACAGTGATGAAAAAACCAGGGATGACTATTTTCTTCCTCCACTCAAGGAAAAAGCTTTTAATACACCCACATAAACAACAGAATGAAGAGAACAAAAGTGATGAAAATCAAAGAGCAGAAAAGGCAACTCGGTGTTTCTCCTAAGGCAATTTAGACATGCAATGAAACGTGATTCCAGAAACATATTTTCTCCCACCACCTCATGGTGGAGGCCTCATTCTTTTCCTTAGCGACCACTATGCACTTATACCTTAACGCTGTCCGGAGGCAGGGAGCAGACCGAGGAAGCTCCATCGGGCGTGTGCGCCCTGGACGCCACGCAGGGCTCCGCAAGCTCATGTCCAGCTGAGCCCAGCTGGGGAAAGCCGCAGCAAGAGCGAGGCTCAAACTTTCTGCCAGAAATCAGGTAGGTATTCAGACCTGCTGAGACAAAGAGAGAAAATGAGGACATCAGCGACCAATCAAATCTAACTTAGTGAATTAACAGGCCCAAGAGTGGATTAAAGTGCAAGAACATCAAAGGAGGACGCGGCAGGATAACCGCTCTGTGTGGAAGGTACTGTATTAACAGCCTCTAGCCTATAAAACCAGACTCAGGAGAAATAGCGATTAAATAATATTTCCCTTTCGAGAAAGCTAAGGTCATATGTATGAGTCATGCTTATCAGATGAGCAAAAGAGAAAAGAAGAGTGTTAAAGCATCCTACATGTCAGACCTTTTTTCCTGACTTTCCATTATACCTTCCTGAGAGAAAAGTTCCCCTCAGGAAGTCTCAGACTGTAGTCTGCTTCATGACAACAACAACAACAACAACAACAGAATCCTAACAGCTGCACGTGTATCTGTTTGTGTGCGCACATGTCCAAATCACATGACCATGAGAGTGTAACAGCTTTACACAACAGGGCTCAGCCAAATATTTATTCACCTGTGTCCTCCCACCTAAAATATCAACGCAACTGCATTAGTTTACAAGTGCAACCCTAAACTTTGAAAAGGTGTGTGCCCCAAAAATGGCAGAAAATGACCCACAATGATTATCTGAAGCTGCACACCTCCATATTTGCAGTCCCCAGAATAATCTTGTCCATATTTAGTTCATAGTTTGAACCATTCCAACACTTTTAGTTTCTAATTTTGTCACTCGGCTGGAGACGCAGCGATGTGGTTTTGCACAATTTACATACTTATTGTCAAGTTTATGAGGACTAAAATGTGCTTTTATTAGGATTTCCCCCTCCCATCCATATGCTGTCAGTGTGCTGTGACAGCCTACCATCACTTCAACAGGTACATGTCTGTGTGTGTGTGTCAACAGCCTCGGTAAGTGTCTGTGACTGTGCTTAGCCGCATAATTCAGCCGGCAGTGGGTGTTTTCGACAGGCTTGCCACCGCCTCGCCTTCTTAAACCGCCCTGGAGCAACATACACAGAGAAATCACACACAACATGAGTGTACACAGCAGAGAGAGATGATAAAATCATATCAGTAAACCAGAAGCTCAAAAGACAAACTATAAGGAACCGTGCTAATATTACAGTAGCTGCAGAATAGATACATCAAAACAACCTCTCCGCACATACACACATCAATTATCAGGTCAAGTGAACAAACTGGGGAGTCACATCAGGGACCAGATTCAACTAGGACAAAAGGCAAACTATATTGTTGTGCCATATTACGAACCTAATGACATTAATCCTAGTTTGAAAAGTGTCATGTGTATGAAACTTATTCTGGTAACACACACTAGTTTCATCTCCATACCAAAAACATGTTTGATGCTGGGATTTACAGGAAAAAATACATTTTTACAACACACAAATTTGTAAAATGTGTAGTAGAAACTAACAGCTGATGGCAAAACCTCCCTCTGTGTTAACATGACTTTCAATGTGTGACCGGAAGTCATTTTCCTTATTGTCTACATATGTCAGGTTTGTGTAAAGGTCTGTAAGCACAGGCACTAACGCAGTGTGTTCATCCTTTGCATAGACTATTTTACTTTAGTTCATAAAGCCCTATGGAGGCACACCGTGCTACATGAAGTTGGGGCGACATGTAGTGCTTTACAATTAAATAAATGATTACTTAAGGCAGAAATTAAAAAAAAAAAAAAATTGGTGATAATTTTTTGAAGATCGTTTGTTGTAATAAAGTTACTTAAAATGCGTGAGCAATCCTTTCACCCTCATCTAACAGCATATTTAAGTGCTGAAGTGTTAGGCATAGTATATTTTTAATCACATTTAATGTGGATTCAGCTGAAAAAGTAGTGATGTTTTCATGTGAATATTAAAACTGGCGTCTGGAGGGACTGAACCAAATCTGCCTGAAGAAGAAAATGATTGGTCCATTCAGCCTCTGGTCCCTTGTGCTGTAAAAGCTTATTAACATAATGAAGTATTTAAAAGTAGATAATGTAAACAGCAAAAACAGTGAGAAAAAAAACAAAGGCAGAGAAAACACAAGATTTGATGGAAGATGGAGAAATAAGCACAATGAAATCAATGTGGTGGATGACGGGTAGTAACAAGAGCGGCGGCTATCAATCTCCATCAATCCAGGGTGAAAGACGAGAAATGTGGGTCGCTCACAAGGGGATCTATGGCCATCCCTCCATCTCTGTCCCGGGTTAATGACAATATACATTATGTCAGTCACGACTTGGCCAGAGAGCCTCAGGGGTTCACTTCAGAGGACAGAGTCATGACAGCTACAGCGGAGCACCATAAATCCACTGCAGAGGTCTGCAGTGATGCTCTGGATGTCATCTGTGTGTGTGTGCGTGTGTGTGTGCGTGTGCACTCAGTAACTCTCAGGTGATCTATCATTTCTTTAAACGACCTCAGCCCTGATGCAGTGGAGATTTTGCTGTGATCAGATATTAAATTGTGA
Organism: Tetraodon nigroviridis; assembly: GCA_000180735.1. NCBI lineage: Eukaryota > Metazoa > Chordata > Actinopteri > Tetraodontiformes > Tetraodontidae > Tetraodon > Tetraodon nigroviridis. The sequence continues at coordinate 4,044 of CAAE01014593.1, forward strand.
CTCCATTGTCCAACATAGCTGTGCACGAAGGATCTTACAGTGTGGAAAATGGTCTGAAAATGATGTACGGCATATTCCAATAGATAGGACGTGTTTCATAACAGTCGTGCACGTCACATGCCTATCAGTCTGTGCACATCTGGGCAGTGATCACCGGCAGAAGGACGTGACCTTGGACTAATTGAAGTGTGTCATTAATAAGAGGTTCCGGCCGATCTGAGCATCCCATTCTTCACTGTCTGCTGACAGCACACAACAGATAACCTTTTCCCATGAAAACCTACTCACATTGTCCTTTTTCAAATCCATTTGTTTAGGACAGAGAAGGGCACAGTCGCCCCCACGCCTCCAAGTGACACATGCAAGCTCTTTTGGGACAATAGCCATTGAAATCTGCATGACGCAAAGAGGAAAAGCTCGGGTTTATCAAACACATGCACACACAAATATGAACATGTATATGAGGTTCAGAGACTGGAAATACGATAATCCACGGGCCCAGATTTCAGAGCAGGAGCAGGAGTGGAAACAAGTTACATAAGAATAATGGTTGGAGAAAATATGAATGTTTTACAGTTGACTTTACCACAAAGCAATACCTCTGCATACAAGGTGGACGGGACATGGAGCAGGTTGCAGAGAAACAAGCAGACCTGCTGGGCCGGGCAGCTCTCGGTGCCAGTTCTGGCTCTGCCAAACCAGGAGCCCCTGTGATCGGACGTACACTACACCCTGTCCCAGTTGAAGGCAAAGTGGCCAGAAGGAACTGGCAGGGAAGAATCCAAAATTCAACTTTTCCTGCTGCTAAATTGACCATGCAAGCCATTCCAAATAAAGAGTTTTTGCGATCTGGGATTAGCAGACAGTCGTTATCATGTTTCTACTGACAACATCAACCTCTGGGGACAATGACACGTTCCTGCCTCGACTTGTTATTTACAAATTACTTCAGCTAATCAGATGCTCTGTTATCTGTGGCATCGGCTCCATCAGTGTGCATTACCACTTGAATATACAATAAAACAGTAGGTCATAAAAGCTGCTTATACTAACAAAAAAATGGATCTTTTGGTTTTTATTGTTTTTGTTTAGAGGCCATCTCTCAGGGTTTAGTTAGAGCACAGTCAGGCCATCGTTCACAGAGGAAAATTTAGAATGGAATGAAGGAAATGCTAGACTAAACAGGGGTTTGTTTGTCTTTTTTGACTGATTAACTCATAGATTTGCTTGGCTGTGTAAGGAAAAGAAAGAAAATGTCTATCTGCTCTTTTTGTGAGTGAAGCCAGACAGGAAAATATGCATTTTTCAGAGAGCATCACAGAATCACAGAGGAGCTCTGATTGACATTTCTGATGAAGAGGACGAGGACATCTCTTATTTATAGCCTAACGCCTCTGCTATAGCTGTGACTTCTACTTCTACACTTCTAAGGATGTTTTGGTTTTTTTGTTTTACTTTGCCCCATTGACAAAATGCATAAACAAGACAATTCCTGGATGTTTCCAAAAGCACTGGGCAGGAATCCAACAAAAGAAGCCTGTTAAAGCTTTAGCAGACTAAACCTCAGCTGGAGTTACAGCCAATCACAGCTGTGAAAACAGCATCGTTTTGTCTCATGATCGAATTTTGCTCCCAGTTCATTATCTCAACAGCTGAAATAAGAAATAAAAGAAATATTATGGTATTAGTTACTAATACCATAATATTTCTTGCAAATTCTTTTACATTGCGTATTTTTCTTTCCAATATTAAATTCTACAAACGTTCAGTTTGAAGAATTTTTATATATTTTTTTCTTAAAGATAAGTTGACAAATTTTCACTTCATACGTAAAGTGTGTGCACTGTAAACTTGGGCGGCATCACAGTACATCTCTGTTTACCTACAGCACAACAAACCATACTGACGTCTTCTGCTGCTCCACATCTGTCTCTCAATACTGTAAACAGCAGCAGGCTGAGAACAAATGCTCCATGTTTGGCATATCTGGCTAGGAGGTTTTGTCCCACTCTCGTCCTGCCGGTTGTTGGCTTTAATCAAATAACAATAAAAGCACTTGACATCTCTTGGCCGTGTTTGCACTCCTTCTGTATTCTGCCTCTCCATCCGTGACAGTCAGGCTGCCACGGTCTGCTGGCAGGACAACAGGTACACTTGAAAACCCTCCAAAATCTTTAAATACCCCCTTACTGGGTGCTCACTGGCACGTATTTTCTCCCCTTTTTTCAATTACTGTTAGTCTATCTTGGCTAATGTCACCTGCCTCATCAGCACATGAGCTGTCAGGGCTTCTTTCTGCAAAACGGGAGCTGGCATCATTGAGAAAGAGAACAACAACAAATAAACAACAACAACAACAAAAGAGAAACCCAACCACATCCGATCTCTCTCCCCCATCCGTCCATCTGTCTCTTGGCTTAAGCTTCCCTGAATACAAATGCCTTTTACCTTCCTCTCATCTGAATTTCTCTTTGAGATTAATTATCTATCTATCTATCTATCTATCTATCTATCTATCTATCTATCTATCTATCTATCTATCTATCTATCAAAAAATTATGTCTTATGACCAAATTCTGGTCTCATTCTAATGCTGAACAGCCTGGGTGTGATACGCTATTGACCTGCTGCTATGAGCACTCCCTATCATCGATCAATGGGTGCTTGAGATTGCTACTCAGAGCAAATAATGAACGCCAAGACACAAAAACATTTACACACTTCTCATATTCCACCCCTCAACCACAAGTTGACTCGGCATTTTTTAGGACAGAAGTGAAAATTCAGCACATTTTTGGCTGAGGGCTGTGCAGCCAACCTAAACAGGCCGATGGCTGATCGCAGGTACGTCCGATTCACAGAAACAGAAACATGGGCCGACTAGTTTCACACCAGCAGCAGCAGCAGCAGCAGCACTCCTACTCAACAGTTGCAGAAAGAGATGGCAGGAAGACGGAAGACAGGAAAACACAACCCGAGCCAGAAAAGAGAAGTGAAGACAGCTTAAAAATGATAAAAGCTTTGAAAATGACCTCTGCTGGGAATATACGCATACACACTCCGAGCACATGCATGCACGCACACACGCACACACAGCACACGCACGCATGCACGCACACACACACGCAATAAGTCAGCAATGGCCTTTAGGAGTGACAGCATGGGGGATTCCAGGAGGCTATAAAGTGAGAGGTTAGAGGAGCTGCTGCGAGCTGCAGGAGACTCAGGATGGATGTCAGTCATGGACGCCAACGGAGCAGCTGAGCATGAGGCAGAAAGATCAATTCACACAAGAGAGGATGCAGCCATGTTTACAGCAGCAGCTGGTACAAAAGTAATGTTATTCCAGCATTAGAAAAATCCTAAAAAACCTTGCAGCATTTGTTGTTGTTTGAATTTGGACACACTTTAACACCCTTAATAACAGCCTCCATGTTATGACAGTACACAGTCTTCACAGCTAAGCACAAAGGGAGGAGAAAATGCATAAACGCTGGGACCAGCCTGTACAGAGCGTGTGCTGTGACTTGAGGGTGGACCGCCGCTCCATCATATTTCCTCATTTATAATTCATACATCCCTTTATTGCACACATATACACTGTGTAAGTCACCGCACAGCTCACACACTTGGACGGGGTGTGGCTGCGAGCGTGGGAGCCTGCACGAGCACAAAGAGTGACTGTGAGTGTCCTGCGTGTAGGCGCCTGTTTGATGGTTTAGTGTGTGTGTCCAGAGTGAGACCCATCTGTCACTGTCATTGGACCTAGTGTGTGTCTGTTAGCAGCGCCGGTATTTTCTGTACCCTTAATCATAAGGGAGAAAAAAAAGGCCAGAATGCGTCAATGACTCATGATGGCAATTTATCACCCAAGTTTCTTTGCAGCAGTGAGGCCAAACGTTTGTTAAACTCAGAGTTGGCACAGAACAGGGATGCTCTTAAATCTCCTGCATACTCTTAAGATTTACATATTGGAATATGTACAAATCCTGTCTGTGTAGGTGTCCTTTAGTATAGAACTCTGCCTGCTCCTTTTATCCTCGCCTGCCTCACACAAAACAGGCTTTCACCATAATATGATGCCTCAAGCTGTGGCTGACAAAGGATAAATCTGGCACCTTTTGCACAGCTGGACCCCCGTCCATCCCTCTAAAAAGAGCCTCCAATTTCAGGCTGACCCTGGGCCCTTTCAATACACTGTTGCCATGGCAATTACCCCCGGCAGACCGAGGGTGCAGAGTTGGAGTGGAAATGATCAGGATGAACCTGAAGGGGCGACTCTATTCATCTTCCTGTCTCACTCTAATCAGTTTTTTTTTTCTATTTTTAACCTTTTTCCACAAACCTTTTCCTTTTCCTGTTTTTTGTTTTTTTGGTTTTCATCGGTGCCCTTGAGAGCAGATATACACAGAGAACTCACCACCTTCTTGTTAACTCCTACAGGTTTTTTCTGAATGGTCTGGCTCACTGTAGCGACAGAACAGCCGGAGAACAGCAAGTAGCTTCCTTTAAACACTCCAAGTGTGTCGCCCTTCTGCTTAAATATACGAACACAATGTGAGATATCAGTAACTGTAAACAAGTTTGTGTGTGTGTGTGTGAGTGTGTGAGAGAGAGAGAAGAGAGAGAGAGAGAGAGAGTAAATTCCCATCTCATTTTCCATTTCTACTTCCACTACACATAACCTCTTGTGAATAAGGCCTTTTTAAAAAACAAGTAACCATCCATTTTCTGACTAAATGGACAAACCAGGTAATGCATGGCTGCAGTAAAGTATCTGACTTTCCCTGGTTTAACGGGGGTGCACAGAGAAACTGAAATAATAATATTGCAAAATATTCACATTTTTATGGCACAGTGGGGTAAAATTGTTTAGCAAAACAATACACAGAATAAGGTTCACTAAATCAAGCATTTGCCAACAATTATCACCCTTTCTGGAGAGTCTCTACACATTAACAGCACAATAGCTCATTTTATCAGAAAATGTTATTATTATTATTTATCTTTTTTCCTATTGCAATCTAATTGAAATCAAAATAATGGCTTTAGTAAAACCTAGCCAGAGCAAAAAAAGGAAAATCTCTGTTATACCTTGAATAGATGAAACGTGTTCAAGTGACTGTTGTCCCAGTCTGCACTGGTTCCCATACTGACTCATTTGCAAAATGAACCAGTTAAGAGTTGTCTGGTCTGGACTGCTGTGGCCTATTACATTTTTGTCCTGCGGTGTCGGCTGCTCCTGCACTGGGCTCTTTATCTGACAAACAGCTCTGGAGCAGACGTAGGCCATCACGTCCATCTCACCTAGGGTCAGCTCTGTCAGAGCAGATAGAACGAGAACACCTCACCACTGAACCAAGAGGACACATGTCACCTGCAGGGAGCACTGGAAGGTGTGCAGGGTGCCCTGACTCCTGTCAAGATTTAGTCGGGTAGGTTACACATCCGTACAGACAGACAGAATTCCCAAACTGCATTGCTTCAATCTTAAGATCATTTAGCTGTGCAAACAGGATTATTAGCAGCACCTCTCAATTTTATATCATCTATTTTTGTTTTTTTTTTTGCTCCTAATCCAGAAACCAATAACACCTTTTCTACTGAGTAAAGACCTTTCATTGCGCACTGTATTGGAGCAGCAGGAGACACCGTCACCGTCACTGCTGAATGAATCCAGGTGGTTCAACCCTGCTGAAAAACGATGGTGTGACACAGCAGATAACTTACATGGCTGCTGTTATAAAAACAAGCTAATGTTCATATCGCAGACCTTTAATAATCCTGCCACACAGCCCATGGTTGCAGAGCACGACAAGAGATGTTGAAGCTCGGCAGACGGTTATATGACATGGCTAAGACAATTATTGCAGCGACTGTGTTGCTGCAGGCTATATTTTTTTTTGCTATGCTGAACAACAGTGCGCAGCGATACTGTATAAAGCACCATGATGTATTAGGCCATTACTCTCATGGCAGAAGTGTAACCTGCAATTCAGCACCAAGGTGTTCTAGACAGGTAGGTCAATGCAATAATATACTGCAGCATGGCGTCTACCTGCCTGTTTTCTTCTCCTGCTATAGCGTTCATTGCATTGCAGTAGACTTGCAGACCTGGGATCAGAGAAAAGCCACAGACAGTACTAAAGATTATAGTTTGTTATCTGCCAAACCAGAGTGGGGCACAGCTGAAGTAGAAGCAGCCGAGTAACAGCTAAAACACCTTTTTGTTCATATGAAACCACTAATACTATGCTGACTAACATCATTTCATGTATTATTGTTTAAAGTGGCACGCAGATACAAAGAGGGCGAGATGATAAAGGCTGCTGAGCCAGAAGGAGCAGGACTGAATAATAATCAGATCCCTACGTCAACAGTGCGAGCGTGCGGTTTTGCCAGGTCTAATTGCATGTGTCAAAGGATGACAAATCACAAACTGAGTGCAAAAAAACACATTTTAATGCCAGGTATAAAGGTCCTACTCAGACTCGCTACCAGCCTATTATGCTGAGGTGAATGCTCTGGGCAGAGTGGTTTGGCTTCAAGTCTCTAGGTAGAAAAGAAACAATATATTTTGATTGGAGAGGAGATGTATCAGGACCAAAAAGCTAATCCAAGCATTATAAGAGTCCCTTCTGCAAATGTACTGGGGCTGAAATGAATACAGCTCATTTTGTCTTTGTGATTCACACTGAGTTCAGGGCCTTAATAATGTTCTTGATGCTCTGCGCCTCAGTATTACCACCCATTGACCCAAACTGAGGCTCAGATGGAGATATTCTTTCTTTTTCATCCACCCTCTTTTTCATTTTCAAATCTGGCATCTTTAAGTGCAACCACAAAACGAGCTTCATATGTCCTTGTCAAGGTCTTTACTAACATCCATTGTTATAAATTCTTCGCAGAGCCTCGGGGAAAAAATTGTACGCGATGCCGACTGACAGCATTTCCCTTTAGACTAGCACTGATATAGGGTAAGAGAAGGCAAGTGTGAATGTGTATGTGTATATGTGGTTCACATTTATCACCAGGGCTATCTCCAGCTTTCAGCTATACAGCCAAATCAATTCCAGCGCAGTTTGTTTATTATTACTCTGAAGGCCTGCACGTGGATGGAGAATTCAGACATATTCTTTCCAGTTCACAGCAGTGGGTATTGGCTGCCTCTCTGTGGCATCCACATTACACGAAAACCTCTCATCTTTCCTTATCATAAATAAACAGTAAAAGCCTCATCATAGACAATCAATATAACTCACTTTGGTAAAAACAACGGACAGGTGCTTTGTGTGTTCATGGGTCAGGATGACGGCAGCCTGGTGTGTGAATCTAATGATGGCTAATTAGGAACATTATTTATTTTATTCAAGGAGATTACCCAGTCCTATTGCAGGACCAAAGAGGCAAGAGTAGGTCAGGGCCTGATGCACTTTGCAGCTGTCTGCTGGAAAAGGTCAGAGTGAATCCGAGAGTGTGCCTCAGCTTAAGGCGGAGGTAAACACCATATAATGAGTAGTGGTGAAAAGAGCACCAGGGAGTGTTACAAAGACCTAACTCTGCTCGAATTAATGAAGGAATTTTTCAGAGTATCAACGCACACTGACTAATGTTTATTTTATGACATTTCATACTTTTTTTTTTCACTGACCTGAAGAGCATGTGGAATACTGAAATATTTATCTGTAAATTGTTTGACCACACCATACTCCAAGATAAAATTGAAAATTCTACCAAATTAGTGTAGAAACTCAGATGTTCTGGGGGTTCAAGCTTGTTTATGTACCACACTGTCTCTACGTTGGTATATTATTACTGTTCACAGCAGCCTAATGTCTCCACTGTCATCATCTGCTGCACTGATAATCAATAACCATCAATGGCTACAAATAAGAAAATTATGCCTATCTAATTACACTGATGTCCAGGCAACATTTTCATTTCCTGAACCAAACCCAACAAACAAAAGATAAACACCACTGGCTCCAAATCTACGTGCACTCTCTGGCAGGTGCTGGATTAAATGGAGAACACCTCAAAAAAAAACAACCCCAAAAAACAAGGTTTGATGTCATGTGGTGCCCATTACTGAGACAGAAATAGGAAAAAAAGAAGAAAAAAAGCCTCTTGTGAGTGACAGTGTTCAAATCACCGCAGTACAACCTTGATGTGAGTTGTGTGGCAGATCAATAACTTTTCATTTATGTTATTGTTCTCCCAGTTCCCTTATGAACCGGTTGGTTAATGATTCAATCTTCTATCCTTTCTAACATAGTAAAAAGAGATTTTAATGGATAATTTGACTGGAAGAAAAATCAATCTTCCATTTTTTAGTTGAAGGACTTCTGGAGACATTTATTCTATTTAGTTATTCCAGGATTAAAGATTATGGCATGATTTATGTTTCTACTTAATATAATAAAACATCTGATGGAAAAAATCTAATTTAATCACCCAGTTCAGGCTGTAAAACCATGTTCGACCGTCATTGGTCCTATTGCTGGGGTAAAACGATGCGGTTGAAGCTGCTCCATTTAATCTGGAACACCAGCTATCACCCACTGAGGTGTAAACGGAGAAACAACTTCTATGTTTGTTGCTAAAACTGTAGACCTCAGGTTAGGAGCCAACAGGATGTGACTCTTAACGCTCGAATGACCACACGCGGATGCACCAAACGTGAACCCCTATGAGCCACAAATAGGTTGTAATAACAGTCGGAAGCCCTATAAAACGAGCACCTGCAGGATGAGTTGAGCCAAAACAGAATGTTCGAACAAATGATTTCACACAATGAGCTGCACACTGATCGACGCTTCACGTCGGAACAATCCATTTGTGAGTTAGAGGCACAAGATGCAGCCAGGATCCATGTTGGCTGCAAGGTTACCGGAGCAATTTTTAAAAAAGGAGCTGGTGAGGACGGCAATTCACCAGGCTGGGGAAAAAAAAAAAACTGGTGTGAGGCAGCTCTCTCACTGACATACCGATTTAGAGAGCTTATAAATCTCGAGAGGGAAAGCTGAATATGTAAGACCAAAAAAAAAATGTAGAAGAGGGAAAGGCTGCTTTTGGTGGCACATTTATCCATGAAAAAGGAAAAAGGATGCAACCACAAGGACAGTAGTCAATAATCTATTATCTTCATTCCAAGAGTGCGCTTGTGATCAAACCTATGCACAAGCGCACTCTTGGAATGAAGGCTTTTCTTTATCTATCAGACCAATCTGCCAATGAAATGTTTAAACAAAGCCACACATGAGCGCCACCAACAGTCAAACGGTCACTTTGCTTATATAATGGTTGATAATGGATCAGCACGGCACTGAAATGTAGAGAGCCATTAGTTTCCCATTCAGTAACACTGAGGTGAATTTCTAATAAAAGCAGCCATCCAGCAGCTTAGCGCTTAGCGCTGAGCAGAAGAGGAGAACAGTTTGAGCAAAGAGCTGAGGCAGCAAAGATGGCTGCATGGAGTGGGAGAGCTATCCCTGTAGTTCAGAAGAGTTATAAAATCAGGGCATATTGAGGACGTCTGGAAGTCAGAGTAACAGTATTAAGAACAAAGAGGAGAAATAGACAGCGCTGAGGGGAGGAGGGTGGAGAATACCGCGTCCATCTGTGATCCAGTCACATAATAACACTGGAACAGAGGGCCCATCTGTGCTACTTGAGCATTCTGAAACTCAGTGTTGACCTTGTTCGATGCAAACTGGCAGGCTCCGGAAGGTATTTGGGTATTAGCACGACAAAGATCGTCTTAAAGATTATAGCATCCCTGGAGAGTTTCACTAGAACACACACTTGACCTTGGATTATTACTAAAAGGTATATTTAAACAGACATATAGGCAGAGACCATAGTTTGCCTCTGTCTCCGCCCATCACTTAATCCTCTATCCCACTTCTATTCTTGTTCACAGTCCTTGATTGATTATTGCACTTCCCGGTCTTTGGTCTACCCATGTCCCACCACAGACCCAGAACGGTCCAGAACTCAGCCGCCAATTCACCACATCAGCCCCAGCCTACAGCCACTGGCTCCTGCGTAGATCTGGAAAAGACATCAAACCCTCTGCAACCTCATTGCCCTTTTTCTGTCAGATCTCCTTCACACCCCGTCACTTACTGAACTCCCAGTTCCTCCACCTCCATCCACCGCTCTGTGGCCATGGGAACCTCCAAACTGTGGAATCCACCCCCACCTAATATTCGGAATATTGACTCTGACTTCCTTTTAAAATCATAACTCAAAACTCATCTGTTAACATAGCCTACTTCCTCAACCAGCCTCTATCTCATCCTATTCTATTTTTCCATGAATGTTGTTCTTGACCGTATATTAAACTGTATTATTATTAAAAATCATTTACATTTCATAGACATTTTACTGTATTTTCACATACCTTTGAGTTGGTCAGCCACGACACTCTGTCCTATTCTCTCAAAGACTTGTCCACTCTCCTGTTGGTAGCGGTCATCCAGGAAGTTGGCGGTCGCCTGTGACAGATGGACTTTCCCAGCCACGCCCAGCTGCTCCATCAGGTTAGCAAGGTTGACGTCATTTGACCAGACGTCGAACTTGAAGCGCTTCATGCCGAGGATACCGCACAGGACCGTGCCGGTGTGGACGCCCACCCTCATGTTGACCATCTCCCTCTTCTCCTGGCAGAACTGTTCAATCGCCTGAATCATGCCCAGGCCCATCTCCACGCAGCAGTAGGCGTGGTCTGCTCGGGGTTCAGGACAACCAGCCACACAATAGTAACAGTCCCCCAGGGTGCTGATCTTCTCGCAGCCTGTGAGTTCGCAAAGCCGATCGAAGCGGCCAAATAAATCATTTAGGAGCCCAACAAGGGCATGTGCAGATTTGTTAGCGGACATTTTAGTGAACCCCACAATGTCCGCAAAAAGGATGCTAACTGGCTCCATTCGCTTCATGTTGAAGGGCCTGAAGATGATCTGGCCTCGCGGGATGGACGTCTTTTTGCGTTTGTTGTTTTTGGGACTGGAGATGGCAGCGGCTGCACCACTGGTTGAATACCGTTTGACAGAATTGTCGCCCATCTCCTCGTCTCCTTGCTTCATCAGCTCATCGGCCACAATTCTGGGCATGACCGAGTGGATCATCCTCTCCTTCAGGGCCTTCTCCACCTCCAGATCTTTGCCGTGCATGATCGCTTGTCCCACCTTGAGAAAGGTGCTCCGGGACCTCACTTCGGACATGATAAAGAGATGGATGCCGATAGCGTGAGCACAGAGGTGCAGCAGAGCTTTGGCTAGGCCTAACCAGTTTAACGTGTCCCAGTCTGACTGAGAGACAAAAGCCCAGTTTTCTCCTGCTCGTGTTAAGTGAAGCCAGCCCAAAGTCTCGAAAAAGACTGAGTAGAGGAAACCGAGCAGGACCGACGCGTACAGGCGAACATGGAGAACGCTGTAGAGCAACATGAGAACCTCGATGCAGAGGGAAAAGGTTCCTATAGGGGAGAGGCACGGGGACCAAGAACCACCTCCATTAGAGTTGTCATGTGATAGGTTGTATGAAGGTTCCATCCCACTGAGATCCTCTAGGTTGAGGTCAGGCGGGGAAGCCTCAGGTTCCCTGAAGCTTGACGTCTGGATCTGAGGGGCAAGGGTCAGCAGGAAAGTGACAAGGATCAGCAGCAGCGACGCTTGGTTGTAGCAGTGAGCGTAGAGCTTGGTGAATGTCAGGAGGAAGAGGAGGAGGCAGAAGAAGAGGAACAATGCTGTGGGCAGTAGAAAGGCAGTCCAGTCACATCGGGAGGGGCTGAGAGCGAAATACAGTCCCCAGAGGAGGCCAGCGGCGACCAGGTAAAGGAGCACATAGCGGAAGCGCCGCTGGGTCTGAGGGAAGCAGCGCTCCCGACAGGCCTCCTCCAGGATGGACGAGTCAAACTTCGGATCCCAGAAATGACCGGCGGACCTCTCAAACAACTGCGGCATCTTCTTGTGCGTGCGGAAGCTCTTGACCACCGGCCTTCTGGCTCCAGACTCTCCAGAGCTGCAGCTGGAGGAGATGCTGTACTTACAGTGCTTGGACCCCCCAATGAATCCTCCCCCGATGGAACCCAGCGGCCCGCCTACGTGCTTGTTTTTGACACTGCTGCCAATTTTGACGGAGACGCCTCCATCTCCACTGGAGTCACAGCTCACTTCTGTATTCCGAGGCAGCAGTTGTTGACGCTGAGGCGATGCCATTTCGGTGATCGAATGAAAGCAGGCAAAGGCAGCTTTGTTAAAGGTGACGGTCGAAGAAGGGAATCACAGTCGAGCACTGGACCAGACCAGGTCTGCGGTTTAAAGTCAAAAACAGACTGTTGGGGCCGGTCTGCAGCAGCTGTAGAAACACCAGGACCTACGAGGCTTTTCAGTTGTTCATTATTGCCTCTTTGACGTCAGTCCGAGCATTCCTTTACATTCCGTTCCGTTTTGACGCACTTAAGGTGGCAAGGTCCTGCTTACGCAACATTTCACTCACTGACAAGACAAACTTGGCAGAGGATGACAAGATATGCACCTGGGGAAAAACTAAGACGGGAAAAAGTTACGACGCCCACTTTGCATATTCCGGTCACCGTGTTGTTTACAAATCTAAGCAAAAACTTTCAGACGAATCTTCTGCATTTACCTTATTTCCAGGTCAAATATCGTCTTAATTTTGAGGCGCCGACCAGCTGGACCTGACGGGAACTTGAGCGGACGGGGAAAAAATCCATCAGTTTGAATTTACACGCCCTGTTTGCCTCACACTTCGGGGCCCCGTGGTCATTATTTCCGCAGAGCGAGCCCCGTCCTTTCCTGGCGTTCTTCTCGGGAGTTTTGGACACCGCTGCGTCTAAAGCCCCAGAGGCGTCGTGCGCACGGAGGACTGCGGGAGCAGCGCCTGGTGCGTGCGGCGCGGAGGGGAAAAATACAACACAATAAAAAAATCACTCAAGTGTGTGACCAGCGCGAAAACACGCTCCGTCCAGACAAAGCACCAGCTGCTCTCAAGTCAGAGTTGTCACGTCAATTCATCGCCACCTCACACGCGCCCGGATAAAACAGCGAGTGTCCAAATAAGCCGCGCACGCCGGTTCCTCGCTGTGTTTTCTGTGGCGCGCACGCAACCAGGAGACCTTGCCCAGAAAGGAGATGAATGTGGAACACACCTTCGCTCTGTCTGAAGTTTGCTCATGGCAGCCTGGCCCCTCTTCTAAAAGGCGGATGACGAAAGCGCGGAGAGTCTGGCTAATTAAAAGGTCTCCACCTCCAGCCTCCACCCCTCCAGCCCTCCACCCTCCTCCAGCAGCACCACAGGTCAGAGCAGAGAGCGGCCCGGTCAGATGAACACGCACAGGTTAATAATACCTGCACGCCGCCAAACAAATGTGCTTTTTAATCCAAGTCAAATGGGGGGAGTGAGGGTGCGTCGCCGGTAACCTCCCCCGCTTCCTGCATCCTCCACACTGGATGCCCCCCTCTGGAAGCCCTCCTCTGGAAGCCCCCCTCTGGATACCCCCCTCTGGATACCCCCCTCTGTTACCTGGCCGTTATCTGTGCGCAACAGCGCGTCTCCACCTGCACCAAACGCCGTTTGCGCCAGCCTTATTGGCGTTCTGCGGGCGCGGTGGGCGACGCAGCAGCCAATCGCCACCATCTTCTGTGCGCCGAATGCGTGTGTGTGCGTGCATGTGTGTGTCGGGGAGGGGTGCATTGGAGGGAGACTGTTTCAAGAATCTTCATACAGTCTATGGTGTGTGTGTGTGTGTGTGTGTGTGTGTGTGTGTGTGTGTGTGTGTGTGTGTGTGTGTGTCGGTGTGCGTGCGCGCATATGAGCGTGTGCGTGTGCATACGTACAGTGTGTTCATTTCCGCTGTTCGCTTTCAAAATAAAATGACTTTTTAATTTAATTAAGCGTGCACCTTTATGAATTATTATCCGTACAGTCACCTTCTCTCTGATCTAATAGTTGATATCGCAGAGGTTGTCAGAGGCTGTTTGCTGTGGAAAGACGTTGGGACCTTTCTGTTTCCTGGCGGTGAGTTGGTTTGACGCTGATGTGTACGTGTCCGTGTCCGTGTGCGTGTCCGTGTCCGTGTCCGTGTGCGTGTTCGGCATGCCGAGGAAACCAGAAGGGCCAATGGGAGAGCGGAGCTCCACGTGCACGCTCTTGGCACCCGCACGTAGTGACCACGTGTTTGGAGAAGGGTGGGGATGTGTTTTTGGAGCGTTTAGTTCACTCATCAACAACCTCCATCCTCTTCTTGGTTTAACCACTACGTTCTTGTTACGGCCATTGTTGCTGCATGTTTAAAAGACTTAACATTTGACAAAAGCGAGCCCATTTTCCTCATCCTCACATCTAAAGCTCCTAAGGCTTTGTCTTTGCATCTTGAAAAACATGGGATGTTTCGTTGCCTTGTTTTAGGTAGACGCCTGGCCACTTCTCTTCTCCCTTGGGTGATGGCTGCAGCCAACCTGCCTTAAACACAACATAAATAAACATAAAAGGAAATAAAACATGTCTTGAGAAGGATTCTTTTTTTTTGGGGGGGGGGGGGGGTCTCCTTTTTTTGCCTTAGGTCAAAATAGTAAATCAAAATTTAAGTGGCTGCAGTTTGCAAACAATCATCGGTCACAACAAACAATGGGAGAGAAAAGGAGAATGTGGCTGTGACGTTGCAACAGAGCATTTTCCGGCAAAGGACTAACGTTTCTGATGAACCACTGGCAGACAAGCACAAGGATTCACTATCTAGTCAGACAAAAATCTTTATTCTTAATTATCAAGCGTTTAGTAGGTCTAGATTACTTTAAACTATATCGCACAGTAAGTGAATAAATTAATAGGACACACACCTATTCCAGGTCTAACTAACAAGTAAATAAAAGATAATTAATACTGTAAATGATCAAAAACACATACAAAGAAGCCATTATGTTACCCTAACTGTTGCTATGGGGCAGTGGTCTGTATTTCAACCTCTACGCGGCGCCCTCTAGCGGTCATGTCACGAACTGCGGTATAGGCATACAAAACGCAATTAGTGGAGCATCCGCGCACATTCGTACACGCGCGTACACGTGCACGTACGCGGAGAGAGAAAGAGATAAAGAGAGCGAGAGAACTTTTAGTTGAAAAAAATGTTCGTAATTGGAAAAAATGGCTACATGGCTACATGATGGAGCAAGTAAATAAGGAGAAAAAGGGTGTGGAAGTGCAGCGGTCAGTGAGTTGATTAAAATGTGGGAGTGTTTGGAACGATAACAATGGCTTATTTTGCATCATTTATCCTGAGTTTGAAATTTAGGTGTTCTAAAATATGATATATTCTCATACTGTTCCAGGTCCCCACTCAGGCTGATATACATTGATCATTTGTGAACCAACATTATTGGTATTAGAGTTAGGATTAGGGACATCTGTTATTCCACAGAGGTATGGGGTCAACTCACAAATCTGACATTTTTTACCTCATGCACTCCCGTGATGCACAAAAGATCCTTACCATAGTGTTGCAGATGGTTGTTAAAAGTATTTAAAACAAGTTTTAGTAGGTACTCAATGATGGTTCCTCGTCACTGTCAATAAACAACATGCAAACAAACAGCTATGAACAGCTGTAATCCAAACGCGTTCATTGGGTTTCAGGTCATTCAGGTTTAAATACAACAAAAAAAAAAAAAAACCAGAAGAAGACTGTAAAGACTTTTGTTAAAGAAAAAAAATACTAAAGAAAACAATAACCTAGTTAAAGTAAAACAAGATTTTTTTCCCGGCTGATGAGACTCTGACCGTTGATCCCTGACCTCTGACATGTTCACACTGCTCCTTCTACAGTTTAACAACCGAGAACAATGAGTGTGCAAAGTTTGTTAGAGTTTGATTTTATCAGTGAATATCCTGTCTTCTTTGTTAAAGGGAACTTCATGCATCTGTTAAAAGTGCACGTGACGCCTGACATGCAACTTTCATCTTAAAAGCAAAGCTTTTAATAAGGATCCAAAGAGAGTGACTCTATAGCACCGTCCAAAAGGCTACTTTAAAAACATCTGCAGTTTGTGAAATAGACATTTATGTATGTTTTAAGATTTTACAACACAAATATGCAACTACTGTTTCCACTTTTCCCATTTTATTCACATACAAGGGAGACGGTATTTTTATTCTTTTCAGTTTCAGGATTTTCAATTTTTATTCTTTTTCTTTGTGTGTTTTCTTTTTTTTCTCCACAGAAGTTTTTCGAAAGCCACAAACCCCAGGAAGTCCAGCGTGGTGGTGCAGGGGACGGAGAAGGGCATGTCTTGAACCAAAGCTCTTGGATCAGCGGTGTATTCTCATTTCTTCAACGCTTGTGTCTTTAAGCTGCCTTATCAAACAATGACACGACCCCCCCCCACCCCATTATCTGATTTAGTCCCAAAGTCCCCAAATGCACTTCCCTACATTCCCCTGAGGAAAAACTCACTAAACACTAATCTCTTTTCCTCCGTCTCCTCCAAATTACAGGCGTTCCAACGAAACAGGGTTGGTTTCCACCAGATCCCCCCTTCTCCTCTAACTTCCTCCTCACAAGTTATTTTAGGATTCCCTCAGTTCTTCCGGTAGCGATTCTTTGGCTTCTCGCCGCAGCCGGTGGCCTCACAGGAGGACAGACCCGGCTGCTTGCCAGAGTTAATGCTGCTTAGAAGAGCAGGAAGCTCATTGGTGATCGCTCTCTCAATCTTGTCCAGCAGACAGCCTCCGATGTAGGAGCACTGAGATGCTAACGGCTTGAAGTTGGTGATGGGGTTGATGCCAAAGAAGTCGCGGTAAGCGTCGCGGTTGGGAAGGTCAAACTTGCTGACATTGGTCTTGGCCAGGATGGATTTGAAAATGTAGAACTTGTCTGGGTCGTCAACTATCTCTTTGAAAACTAGTTCAGGGTCGCTGAAGAAGCTCATCTTCTCTTTAAAGGTCTGGACATAGCGGTCTACCAGCAGGCCGTGGATGCGCACGCGGATGCCGTGCTGGCGGATGAAGGCGATTTTGTTCTCCATGCGATTTTCAATCACTTGGTTCAGGTCTTCCAGAAGAGAGATCTCCTCTTTCTTGAAAAGATCGCGGCTAGTTTCAGGTGCGTAGTCATAGGGCCAGAAGGAGCTGACGTAGACGCGAGGGGGTTCGGTCACGTTAATAAGAGGGGCCAAGCTCCAAAAGAGCGCTCCGTAGACTCTCATCAGATCCTGCGTGGCCAGGTTGTCAGCCTTGTTCAGGATGATACGGATCTGGGATTCACGACCCTTCAGCTGTCGGAAGAGCATCTCCAGCTCCAGACCAACATCCAGCTTGGTGGGGTCAAACACCACAAAGATCAAATCAGCACGATCAATGAACCACTGGCAGACATCGTTGAAAGGATAGCCTGGGCAGAGGAAAGACGACTCATTACTGCTCCTGTACTGGGCTATGACGTGCCCAAAGGTGGAAAACCTCCGTTTTTACCTCTCTCTTGCTGCTTCCGGTTCTCGATGATCCCCGGTGTGTCCACAAACGTCACACGTTCCAGCAGCTTGTGGGGCATCTCGATACCTATCAGCTTTTCCAGAAAGTTTTGACCAAATTTTTCCAAGGGAGAGAATGACCGAGAGCTGTCTGCGGCCATTACGATCCCCTCCACAGAGCGGATCTTCTCCCCGTGCATAATGACAGTGAACTCAGAGGTAGTAGGCTCAGCTCCTAAAGACAAACCATTAAAAAAGGGAAAAAAAAGTTGAAAAAAGTGCGGCAGAACAGCATCTGCCAACAGTATCTAATTGCTGCACTTGCACTGCACCTGTGTAGAGCTGGTAGGGGCTGTCTTGCAGGCCCAGGAGGTAGTTGATCATGGAGGACTTTCCTACACTCCAGGGTCCCAGGAACAGCACCATGGGCTTCGAGGTGATCTCCCCATCTGTTAGAGAAGCAAAGACAGCAGTTCTTAAAGTCCCAGCAGGGGATAGAAATCAGGAAACACCTGAAGCTCAGTAAGCCTAGCTGGGATAGACTCAGTAACATAAAGTCTAAAGATGCATGTTGATTTTCAAAAATTATAGAAAAGGAGGATTTATCAGCTTAAAAAGTGACCTGGCAAAAAAAAGCATGAACACTGTTATTTCAGTTAAATGGCAAGACCAAGCTGCTGCATTAATTTGGCATAGATGAACCTGCGCTCAGAGCAGCCACAGGACACACTGCTGTAGTGTTGGGAGTGGACGCGATGTCAGGTGGGCAGGTAGCAGGACGTCGTGTTCCACATCCATCCCCCAAAGCTGCTGCTGCTACAGGTGCTGAACACTGGCCAGCATGTGCCACACTCGCCCATTCTTCAACCCTGCTAAAGCCAGAGCTGCACATGCACCCCCCCGAAAGGTCACGTACCCCACACTCAAATCTGATATGTCTCCAACGCCATTTATGACTATTTCTTTTGTTGGATTTGCATTTCTTCCCTTTGATTTCTTTGAATCGGAAGTTTAAAACCCTCAAAAGAGGGAATTTGTGGAAGGTCTCTGAAGGTTGGACCTCGTCACCTTTGAATCACTTTGACCAAACCACCAAAATGAAATATGCTCAAAAGAGCAGATGATGATGATGATGATGATGATGATGATGATGATTGAGGGGGGAAAAAGGGCCGAAGCACTTCAGGCAGTGCCATGCATCAGGAAGCCCCGCCCTCACCCACCTGTGGCGGTGTCCCCCAGGGTTCTTCCGGGGTAGGCTGTTAGATGGAGGTGGAGCAGAGTGAGGGTGTGAGGTTTGAGAAATATCAGGGAGTGATAGAGTATCGCTGTGCAGGAGCAGGTCCATCCCATGTTTGACGACAGGAGTCAAACATGGACAAAGCTTCTGGTCCACGATACAGCTTTGGAAGTTTATAAACATGATCCAAACCGGGTACGGGAGGCTGACATGCAGGCCAGGAGTGACGCAGGAGGACGGCTTTTTTCTAAACGGGTTTTCCTTTCTGTTAATTCCATAAAATGTGAAACTACCAGGTAAAGGGTTTTAAATACATTTTCTTTTTAAATGAGCTTAAAATTCTACTAACAGTCCACCAAAGCAACAAAGCCCACGCCTCAGAGCAGAGCAGACATGGCGGAGGCCGCTGGGATACCTGAGATCTCGTGCTGCCTCAGCTCATTGTACTTGTAGGCCTGCTCCATCGGCTTGATGGACGTGTGGTAGATCTTCCTCAGCCTCTCAAGCGCAGCTGAAGGACAGGAAAAAACATTAAAAAGAGGAAGGAAGGGCTTCTGCGCGTACAGCTGCAGACTGGTTGCTTTATAAACCTCATTTTCTGTTTGAAATATAAACAGTGAAAAAGAAATCAGAAAAGTTCCTTCTTGACCATCACCTGCATAGTCCCTTGATTTTTCTTCGGTTGCGAGTCGCAGCGTCTCGTCGATGTGAGTTCTGTCTCTGAGAGTAGAGGTGAAATCTTCCTCCTCTGCAAAGACAGAGGATTCAGCCTTTAGCTTAAATATGAGCCTACACAAATGGATGCAACCCGACGGCGCCACGTTGATGGCAGCCGAACCAAACTGTGCATGTGTGAGCGGAGAGGAGAAGCGTCCGCCCAGCAGTGATTCATGTCCACTTATGAGCATCTCGCATTGTTGGAGTGCTGTATCACAGCTGTCAGAACAATCAGTTCCAAATTTAGAAAGTAAACACTGAAAATAAACAAAGGTGCTTTTTAGGCATGGGGGGGCTGTGTAACATCAGCAGTTGGAGAGACAAAGAGGGATTTCCCCTCGTTCGCTGTGAGGAGGACAGAAAAATGCACTGAAAGACAGCGCGGTGTCGAATTCTTTTCCCCTCCTCTATATTTACCCACCTATCATAGATTCATGACTGAGAGGAGCTGCCCCGGTGTGGCCGGGCCCCCACGCCACACCGTGGCCCCTCCTATTTTAAACAAACCTACTACGGCTATGTGCTAAATATAGGAGCATTTGGGAAGTCTTCCTGATTCACATGCTCATGTTAGTCACGTCCAAGAAACCGGACACCCCATAATAGAGTTGTTAGGGAATCTTAAAAGTATTTGAAACATGTTAGCGGAATATCAAAGCCCATAGCAGCTGTAGAGATCACTATAAGCCAACCAGTTGTAAATAAGATTACGCACGATGATGTAATCCTAATTTCCAGAAACTCCTGATATAAAACACCTAAGAAATGGCTGTTTGATTGTATATTTGATGTATTTAGTGAACAATCACCTAAGAAAAGTTACAACTGGAAGCTGAAAAACTTAGAAGCTTAAAAAGCACAATTTCTTTGAAATAAAAAAGCAATGCACAGTTTTTGAATTCTGTTGGAAGCCAAATATTAATCTACCAGACTGAGACAGGGATGGAGGCTCGTTGCTGAGCGACGTCGGAAACACTGTGAAAGTGATGTGCATGAGGCATTTTAACAGCCAGTTCTACTGAAATTATATTGCAGTTTTTACTGATATGATACAAATGTCGTAGATCATCTAAAAGAGGGAACTTGAGCAAAATTTAGATCAGAAATTATGATACCATAAACTGATGAAAAGGCAAGAAACTCAAGGGCAAAGTCACTGAGTGACGATGACTTTTCTGCACTCCAACGTACAGACAGCCTGCCATCACCAGTTAATATTTATGGCTCAAGCCTTAATTAAGAGCTCAACTGTTGCTCCTATGCTGCTAAACACACTATAGCAGAGCAACACTGATTCTCTCCGAGTCAACCTGCCAAAAATAAGCCTGAGTAATGCTGCTTCCAGCACGGAGCAAAACCGAGAGCACCCAGAGGCTGACGGCCGTGAGACAGACGCGTTTGAGTGCTGCCAACCGGAGGATTTATCTCCTTCATTTTTGTCCTCTGTGGTTATTGTTTAAAAAGCCAGTTGGAAAGTTGGAAAATCCTCAACAACGACGGAGAAGATGAGAAGTTGGTGAGCCAACTCTAACCTCTAGGCCAAAATTAGCAAATTATTAAAACAGATGATAATATGTCGCAACAATTAAGACACACCGATGTGAAAAATGAGCTGCTATCAGTGCAATTTGGAAGTGACACTTGCATCTAAATTTAGAGAACTGTCCACACCGAAAGGGCAGACAAATCTGGGATTTAAGCGTGTTTGTTATGAGTGAGCTATGGTTTCCATGGGTACGACACAGGATGCGCTCCAGTGTTGAGAATACAGCGAATGCTCACTCAAGCAAGTGTAATTGGACTCATCACCAGCAGACATTCGTCCTTTAACATTATCCCCCTGAGCACGCCTTAACCTCTGCGAGTGTGTTGACACCTGGAGATTCGGCCGGTCCTGGACTGCAGTTCGTTCCGGAGCTCTGCGAGGATCAGAGCGGTGGTGTTGCCCGTGGAGGACCAACCTTGCATCAGATGGAAATTAACTGTGCAGGCGCCATGGGGGAGTTGAATCCTGGACATCTGTGTCCAGGACCTTGTGTCCTTAGTGAGCCCGTTGCCACACAACCCTCCCTGAGTTTGTAGAAACATTCTGGCAGCATCAGCCCATCCAGCTGGAACACTGGCGATTTAAGCCCGGACAGTCACGCTTCCACTATAGATAGTTGACTTCAGATGGAACGTCACCAAACAACCACAGGCAGGAGCAACGACAGGCTCAGCTCAGCAACATCGACCATGATTAATGATTATTATTATTCTTTTATTGAGACCCTTTGTGTAATATAGTCTTATGCAGATTAAAACATTTATTCTCTCTATATGTAATCTTGTACATTTTCATTGTATAGAGAAGGTATGTGCAAATGCCCAGGATTATATTCTTCTCACTGTCCTGTGGAGACTAAATAAATCTAATAAATAAACTGGTGAGCAGGAGCGTAGCACTTCTGGAACCACTGAGGGTCCATCATGGTAACCTTTATGGAAAACCAAGAGGGTTCCACAGGAAAGATCTAAGCAGAGGCACGATTTCATTCACATTTAACAATTACATTGAATTGCAGATTGAGGATTAAATTGAGGATTTAATGAACCTTATTTCAGAATGCCACATGGGTGTGCAACCATCAAAACGGCACAGATCTCCCTCTGGCAGCGGTTAGTGTGATGGCAGCGGAGTTTATGAAGTGTTCGGAGAGTAGAAGCCACAGATGGCAACAGGTGTCACAACTTGTGGAGCTAGAACTCCCCCACAGTCCAAAATAGACCCACAATGGACGAGAAGACGGAGGCAGGACGGAGCAGAGCGGCTACAGACTATTTTAGGGCTTTTACTCTCGTTACATAGAACCTGAAAAGATGCAGCTCTCCCTGTTCGATGGGATAATACACAAACTACTTGTGTTAACGCCACTGTAGCAATAACACTAATTAACTATAGTATAGTGCTGATATTTAAGTTCAGAAAACTTTACAGATAACATCTGTTTCCACTAGATTACCTCATTGACAATAGCTCTCTGTTTGATAAATATGTACAGCCAGATTTTTAAAAAGTATCCCAGTGATGAGTGAGTAACAGCATTACTCCCTCATCACTGGAGACCGACTCCGGAGCAACATGCATCTCTTAAGACCTATAACAGCTAACTGACAGATGAAAAGAAGATTGCAAATCTCCAGGGATGGCGGGCTGGCAAAGGCACCTCCTGCAGAGGTGTTGATCTGCTGCCATATCCTTGCAGTCCTGTTAGAAAGCCAAGGATGGATGTCAGGTGCCCTTGCAGGCTGAGCCGGGGAGGGGAGGCACTTGAGCGTGCGTGGGGTGTCTCTCAGTACGGGAGCAGGGATGCCCCAGATATGTCACACACTAAAGCAGCGGATTATGTGGACTGGAGACAGCTTTAAAACTCTGCAAACTGCAGAGTTCCTTTCTCTGTGTGTGGATTGATTTATTTGATTTATTTACCTTGCTGCTCTGACAATTACCCGGGTTTGTAGTTTAATGAGCGACAGAGGGTCCCAAAGTGTTTAGAAATCAAAATTAAGGCTTTAACGACAATATTTTGCCAAATTACATTGCACTGACTGCAACAAAAAGAGCTGAAATATCACAGAAAAAAGCACTGTAGGTATAACAGAGTCCACAAAAAACTAGAAGTGCAGCCGCACTGATTTACAGATTAATTTGCTTTCGCAAAATGAACACAGAACCAAGAGAAAAGTCTGTCTGCCGGGCCACAGGCCAACAATGAGTACACTCCACTGATGAGGAAACACTACAAACAAAGTGCTCTGCTTCACTTCATAGAGTCAGAAGAGCACCTAATTAATAACACTGGGTTATTACACACTGAGGCACCACAAGCTTGTGATACATGTGGTAAAACATGAGTTGCAAACAAAGCCCGGCCCCTCCTGCCTGGAGAATGCATGTCCCTAAAAGGCCAGTTGCTGGGAATAAATTGCGATTGTGACAGTTCAGAGTGACAGCAGCTGTGCAGCATATCTGAAGGGAGGGCTGGGGCAGGGAGGGCTGGGGCAGGGAGGGCTGAGGTACCCGCAGTCAAAATGGAAGGGAGGGAGGGACTGGAGTTGACGGTGTTGGGTTTCAGGGAGGCCTTCCAATCTTAGACACCTGAGAGCAGCCTGGAACATGGAGGCCTGGGCCCAGGCTGTGAAGCCCAACGCCACTCCAAGGACGGACAAGGGTGATAAACAAGGGTGACTGCGCCTGTTCAGGGTTAGAACCAGAGACCGGCCGGTCAGTCTGGGACCAACTCAACAGTGAGCTTAGCAGTCCCAGTTTTCCTGTTTATCTTCTGACTGTCCTGATCTTGTTAGTTAATGCCAATAGTGTAAAATCAAAGGAAACGACGCCCCCTGTGGGCAGCGGTGCGAGCCAGGTCTGATGCAGAAATCCAACAGATCTTTGCATGCACCAGCAGCATCTCCAGCATGAAACTCCTTCCTTGGTTAGACTTCCCATCTGCTGGAATGTTTGAGGAGAACCGACACGCTATCAAAGATTAGGAACTCCAAAATGTCGCTTTGTGCACAAAAAGTTGTCCATGCATCAAAAGACTGAGGCACTGCGAGTTTAGCATTTCTGCCTGATCTAAATGCTCACAATAGGGGGGCAGCTATATCAGTACCAGGTGCCAGTGGTTTAATTATAAACGCAGGTCTTAGTGTGCTCTGTGTCCTGGGCAACATTTCTGTCTGTCTATACTCAACTGTCGGCCCTCATGCTCAACTAGTGCCATTCCTGGCAGACAAAACAACGTGTGCCAACCATTTCTGGACATGTGGCAGAGTTTTTTTTAAACATCAGAACAGTGTCAGCAACAGAAGCCAACTAAAAAAGGAATGATTATCACAACCAAAGTGAGACTTTCATTTAACAGCCGGATTTGGGTGTAAACATTTGCCGTTTCTAGGGTGCAAAACCCTTAAATTGACATAATCCACCAATTTATGATCAAAACACTGGTCGAAGGCCTTACCTGCTGTGGCCTGCAAAAGAAACAGGGAGAGGAAACAGCAGAGCAAGTCTGTACCCTTCATGATGGCTGCCAGGAGAACTCCGATTGTCGCACTGGCTATATATACCAAGGCAGGAAGGTTAAAGGGCACGTGGAGAGAGGAGGCGGGGCCCAGAGAGGGCCACCCAGCGGAGGGACGGGGGTCTCTGTGTGCTGCAGGAGTCATGCATGCCACAGGGACACCACGAGGACTGGCAGCTGGTGCTGCTTTGAAACCAACGGGCAGAGCCGGAGACCTTCAGGACTGCAAAACTGGATCTCAGCGCTGATACTTCCAGCTTCTCACCATTCTTAAAAATACCCTTAAATATCTTTGTGGAAATGCTAATATCAATAATTCAAGAATTGCCATTTCCACAAAAAAAAGTGCCTGAGATAAATGAGCGTGTGGGATGCAAACTGTTAGCTCCAATCTTCACTTGACAGAAGGAACGTCTGGAAGACGGAGACCACCACAGTCTTCCGACAGCTGAATGTTGTGTGGATTAGTGTGTTATCGTGGTCGGGCAGACGGACCGTGCGCAACATCAAATCACAATACCTGGAAATTATTATCCGACTGTAAATGAACCTCAGAGTGTGAAAGGAGCTTCTTTTTTAAAACATTGTTTTACTTTAAATGTGATAACAGTATCAGTAAACTATTTATTAGGCACTGATGGCATCTACATGTTTGGGAAACATGTTAGTTAAAGACATAATCAAAGCACAAGTGATATAAAATGCATTTCTAGACATTATGTAATTTCTCATTTTAATTCCATCCATCCAGTTTATTTATACTGCCGTATAGATAGCTACTGTCTAGTCAAGGTTTTCATGTGATGTCACCTCCTGAACCTCATGTATATTTGAATTTAGACGATGTGGAGTCTTTTTTTAGCGATGAGCTGCTGAGCAGCAGAGCCAAACAGAAACGGACACGCGTGCGTCAGCTGTGACGACCAAGTGGCGCTGGGGGGGGTGGAGGGAGTTCATCGGGTCACATTTTCAGTCAAACGCCGTGAAAGAAAGCAAAGACGGACGGGCAAAGGTATAAAAAACAAAGTACAAACTTTATTATTCTGTCTTTAAAGGCACGAGCCTCTTTTTCCCCAAAACATTTTTCTTGAAAAAAAAAAAACAAAACAAAACGAAAAATAGCTTTTCGATGGCTGTACATCAACAGGCCCAGCGGGAAAAAAAAAAGTTCCAATCAAATGGCACAAGGGATACTGACGATATAGAAACAAAGAGGGCTTTAAACATTGTGGGGGAATAAATGATATAATGGGCAGATGAAAGGAGACGTAGGAGGCTGTACATGTAGGAGAAGGGGACACAGCTGTGCGGTTTGTACTCCAACTCAAGAGCTTCAGTTGAGGAGTCGCGTCGGAACCAACAGACGGCAAACTCCAGGATAGGACAGTAAGTGCTTTGTAATCTTGACCCCGATTGACGATCCCTGGAGCAACGTCATTAATCTGATATGTCCAATTATCACTCGCTGATGCCAGTTCAAGCACAGGTGAGATATAAAACACAGACAGAGACTTTTAAATGCTGATGTTTTGAGGGGGAACAAAGCAGAGTGTACGTGTTTTCAGTATCCAGGAATCCTAGTCATTAGTACTGTAAAATCATCCTGCGATTTCAATTTAAAGGACGTTTCAGTCTTTTCAGTGCAGCTGACATCAATATTAAAGGGCAGTTTCACCTAAAACAGTTCTGTAACACTTCAGGTTGCAAAAGAGCAGTCATGTGTCCAGAAGGTTCAGTTTCTGTATAAATCAAGTTAACATTTCGAAGTAAATACATTGAAAAAAAAACAAAACTATGGAATGTCAACACTTCAACAAGTGGGACCCAAGCGGGATCGATGCGGATCTATGTGTAATTCCCAGGAAAAGAAAAATCTCAGGAGCACTTGACTGGATATCGTTAACACATCAGCAACCTGTTCATTTTGAGGCAAACGTTAAGTCATGAAAGAGAAGCGAAATGAACAAAAACAACAGGGAGGAATTTTCTCCAACACACCCGGGTGCTCACGGGCTTTGAGGGAAAGGATTCCATCGGCCACCAAAAGCCCAGATCAAGTGTTCGCATACGTGTCAGACCCCAGGGCTGCGTTAAGGCTGGCTTCACGGTGCCTCCCTGCACCCGCCGGCTGTGGGTAAGGCAAGCTGCTGCCTCTCAGCTACATATCTTTAACGTCTATCAAACAACAGTTTCAAGCAACAAAAAGAGCAAAGTCAAATCTATGCAAAAAGGTGTAAATGGCATGGCACGCCACACAAAGAGTGTACAAAAAAGGACATGTGTAGGATATATATTTATATATATATGGAAATGCATAGAGCATGTGTGGTCAACCCTGCCACATCCGTGGCACATTAATTTCCTGGGCTTTCATTTTCAAAGGGCAACAAGAAATCAGCCCTTCCGATTGAACAAACAAGTGATTGTATGTCAGTTTCATTTGTGTGCATGTGCGTTTGTGCTGACGTGCACATACATTTGCCTCGCTCTCAAGGCAAAAGTGTTGCTGCTGCAGACTGCCAGAGTCTGGCACGTTACTGATCCCCACTGGATTCAAAAACGCCGAAACGGAACACGGGCGCGCACTCACACGGGCGTGCACACGTGCCTGTGGACATCAGCCATGACCGACCACAGGTTAGCTTATTTTACAAGCCAGGTGCCTTATTGTTCTGGGAAGGGGGGGGGGGGGCAAAAAATATCAGGGATTTAATTTTGTTTTCCCCAAGCAGAATGAAAAACATGCTGTACACATAAACTGGAATACTAGGAACCCAGCCTAGCATCAATGCCGAACGAAAGAGCGAAAAACAAGACGACTTTTTTAATCTAATAAGCGCGTTAACTCCTCCAAAACTTTGCTTCAGTTACACATTTTTTAAAAAAGAGAAATTCTTTCTCCCCGGTACAATCGCTTTAGCTCAGCAGTTGAGGGAGAAAAAAAACCACGAAAACCCAACAATAGCAAAATGTTTCCTTTCGCAACTGACGTCTGAAAAGGTGGGACCTTGAGACGAGTCTAGCTGGCTCACAGTGTTTCTCCAGGCAGCCGACGGAAGGAGCTCGAAATGATTCTTACTGCAGGAGAAGAGCTCTCCTGTGGTGATGAGGAGGCCAGGCGACTTGGCTTTCTTTGACTATTTTTCTTGCTCCCTGTTTTGAGGCTCGGTCACACAGATTCAGGAACGATCTACAGAGAAGAGTCCTGGTGATCTCTAGTGAGGTTTAACAGATGTTTGCTCTAAATCCAGTCTGGAAAAGCATTTGTACAGTCAGGGAAGTGGCGTCTTTAAAAACCTTTCCTAAAAATGTAGAAATAGCTGTGAGTTTGGAAGTGCCAGCAAGCAGAGAGAGAGCAGGGGAATAAACAGAAGGTAAGATGAAGAACACGCTGCATGTGTGTGTGTGTACGTGTGAACCTAGTCAGGCTGCCTACCACAGTACAACCTGAAAGAGTGTGTACTGAACAGTAAAAAAAAGAAGAACATAGAACAACTATCTGCCTACCAGCCCCGTTTATGTCCACAGAACAAACAAACTGTGTGGGTATCCGGCCTCCTGTAGACCTGGTCTGCTTGGACCGTTTTGTGTGTTAGAGTGTGTGCGCATGAAGAGCGTGTGTTGGCACCATGAAGCGAACTCATGGCAGCGAGCAGTCGTCGGGCCCATCGCTGTTTGAGGCTGTGTCCGAGCCGGCAGCGTCGGAGAGACCGCGCCCTGATGTGACGATGACCGCCCTCCGTTGCTCCTCCTCGCCGGTGCAACCCTTCCCCTGGGTGCCCTCGATGTGCTGGATTGCCTAAACAGAACCGAACAGGCTGAATGGCGGCAGCGAAAACAGCACCCCCTTGTGGAGCAAAGCTAACATCAGCTATAGTTAACAAATACATTCAATCTTCACCTCATAAAACTTTAACAAGAGCAGCCATCATGCTCACACATCTAATCTTTTAAGGTACGCAGGTATGTCTTACTTGAACAATAGTGTCTAAATTCTGTCGAGACGTGGACACCGTGTTGATAACTGATGCTGGGCCCATGGTTACCACGGTGACGTGATGGGGCAGGGCGGTCTGGACAGGTGCTGGGACGATGACTGTGGCATGGTGTGTGGGAGCCGGAGGTGTTGCTGGGGCCAGAACCTGGAGGAGAGGAGCATGGCCACGAGGTTGTGGAAGATGGATAACGTTAAAAACACCAGCATGGCGAAGCTCCGAAAGACCGGATGTTCAGAAAACTCCATCCACCAAATCTGACATAAACTTGCTCTAAAGGAGGGGATGGATAGATGGGACTGATTTGGCATCCTGTTTAAGTCTGCAGAAACGGGATCTGCAGCTGTCAGGACAGAGAGAGCGGATAGATCTTTTACCACCAACCCCCTCCACCCCCACACGCGCACACACACACACACACACACACACGCACACTTCAGATGTTGACAGGTCTAACGAGGAAGAGAACATTATGTGTGAATGGTGGTGTGACAGACTGGTGCTGCTAGATTGGTTAAGGTATGTAAGTCCTTCAACATGATGGATGCAAAATCTACAAATGCACAGGAGCGTTGGGTTGGTGTGTGTGTGTGTGTGTGTGTGTGTGTGTGTGTGTGTGGGGGGGGGGGGAGGGTTGGGGGGGACTAGTAACAATCAATTTTCCTTTACCTTGAGGGCTCGGAACATTTCAGGTAAACATTTTTATGTGGTTAAATCTGTCTGGTCTTGTAGAAAGTTTTATTATCATTAATATCAAATATCATTTTTTATATCCATGTCCTGTTGTTGGATAATTTGATGGGGTTTTTTTTTATAAATGATCAGTTGGTAACGTTCAAAGCAAATCAAATCAAACAGAAAAGGTCGTGCAGTGTCTGGACACAGTTTTTGTTCTTGTACTTTTCAGTTTGAAATCTGATGTTAAAGTATGAACGTGTACAGCATTTTGTTAAATATGCCAGAAAATGTTAAAAAGAAACATGCTCTTGATGTTTTTTTCCCCCCTAAACAGTATTTTATGTGATATTTTATAGGTTTTAAAAAAAGGAATTATCATTTATAAGTCAGATCGACTATGACAGGAATTTGTGGATGTAAAATAATTTTTTTTAAAGTCCAATTTTATGTCATCAGTTTACCTAGTGCTGTCTGAAATAAGCCAGACTGATGATTGATGACTAAAACAGCTGTAAAAGGTAAATTAGTTTGACAACCTGTGGGCTGTGAACTGGAGTCAGATCTCTGTCCAGCTGGTTCTGTTGCTGCAGAAGTCCCAGGCTTTGGGACTGGGCCTGCTGGGCTATCGCCTTTAGCTTCTCCGGGTACAACTGAGCGTCCAGAGCACGGATCTAGCACAAACAGCAGGAACGTCTTTGTCTCGGCGCAGATCCAGACTTTGAATTTGAGCCAGAGCTGCGCTGCAGTCCTCACCTGATCTTCGAGCATCATCCTGACCGAGCGCTCTTTCTCCAGCTGCTGCCTCAGCTCAATCATCTCCCGTCTCAGGTCCTCCGTCTTTTCCTCCTCCAGAATATCTGGTGAGCCAATGCCTTCGTCCTTCTCCTCCGCACGCCTCCTCTTTGGAGAGGAACCACTTAACTCCTGTTAACAAACGGGAAAGTTATGCATGCAGGATTTAAAATTTCAAACAGGTCGTTCAAGGACAGCAGCCACCAAGACGGGTGGCTTACTTGTATGATTCGCTTCAGCTGGCTGTTCTGCTGCAGCAGTCTTGTCTTTTCTTGCTCCAAGGTGAAAATGTACTCTGCTGTCTGTTGCAGGATGGCAGCCTTTGGGCAGAAAAGAGAATAAACTTTGAAAAAGGTTGAAATTTGGGATAAAAGAGAGACAGACCAGTTTTAGCGTATCCCTTCAATCTTTCCTAGACCCACCTTGCTGAGCTTCTCTCCATCGCTGTGTGGGATGAGCGTTTTCAGGGACTGGAATCCAGCGTTGATGCTCTGCATACGGCGGCGCTCATTGCTGTTGGCGATCTCCCTGCGAATTCGCCTCTCTTGGTCCCGGGCTGTTTCTGGGGTCAAAGGAATGTTGGCCAGACTGGAGGGGAACGCGTACAGGGACACAGTCGATCAAACGTGCCAGAACTTTTCAACAATGGAAAATTTTATTGATAAAAATGTATCTATAAGCTCATTGAGTTGCTACGTAAATAACAATACATTTCTAAAAAAGTATTACTTTTACCAAATGTGTTGTTTGTTGTCACCTTGATATTTTTTTTTATATTTTTAAGCCCCACACCCTCCTTGCAAAAGCATCTCTGTGCAACCATTGAGTAAGAATGCTTCCTGCCATCCAAGAAGATCAGACATTTAAACAGGGCTCGAGCTGCTGGTAACTCCCGTTCAGTACGTTTTCGAAATGTAAGATAAGCCAGTCTTGTTATTTTACCATCACTGCTGGGCCGTAGTGCCCTAGTGAAGGGGGAATTCTTCCCCTTAGCATCTCTGGGACAAACCAAGCCAAGCTTTTATCTGTACTGACTCAGCTGGCTCAGGGCAAACATCAGTAATAATTGTGCATTCACAGAGGGGAAAAATGTGTGTCAGTGTGCAGACACACGAGTACCAACACTGCAGAACTGTTTCCAACAAAAATATCTTCCAAAACACGACCACCTAGGTCTGGACTTTTCTAAAACTTGCAAACACAAAGATGACCAGGCGACAAAACAAAGCTAAATCAATTTTTTAGTCAATCTACCGTATATAAATGATTTTGCCATTTTGGCAAGAAACTGACATTAATGAAATAATAAAGGTCAGAAAGAATTTGCTCTCGGGCACTGTAAGGTCTTAATGCTAATTCATTGAAACAGTAAAATAGAACACTTAAGGTCTTTGAGGCACACTTCAAAGACCCTTTGGGGCTTGGAAAAAGTTAATATTCTTTTTTTTTTTTCGTGGCGAGGGGCTGGTCGTGCGGAATTAGGGACGAGAGAACTACATTTCCCAGAGTGCCTCCGTCAGAGGCAGCACGCACCGACAGATCCCTCCGCCTCCTCCTCAAACAAGGCTCGGGGACGTATCGAAAGGCCCTCCGCGACAAACACACCCCCTTATTAATAACACCACTTTTCATTTTCAAGTCCCCCGCCGCCACAGTCGAATCTGCTCAAACCGAAAACCGTCAGGAACCTGATCCCCCCCCCCCCCCCAAAGCCAGAAAACCCCCTTCTGTCGTCGTTGTTGGCGACACCACCTCCATGTTTCGAGCAGACTTTCGTGTCCTCCGCCATTACAACAATGCGGCAGACAGCATGGCAGCGGTGGACCGCGGACGCGGCTCCACGCACCGCACACGCTTGCTATTTAAACTCCCGAAACGCCGTCTGGGGGGTGATTTTGGCCACATTTCAGAAGAAAACGCGACCGAAAAAACAGACACAATCGCCAGGGTCTGATCAGTCGGAGCTGAAGCCACAAGCATGGCCGCACTACCCACAATAACTTCGGGTCGCCGAGAGCCAAATAAGCATCTTTCACGGCGAGCGCTGCAGAAATACACCCTTCCGGTGTGATCGGCGCTCGCCCGTAGATCCAATCACCTTGTAACGCAAACCACCGCACCTATAGGTCAGATCAGGGGTAATTCGAGGATAAATACGGCGCGGACGCGCTCGTAAGCGAGGCAGCAGCGTGGTGTGCATCGAACCACGTGGTTTATGTTTGTTCGCCACAAAATACACCGATTTCGCTGCAAAATACGAGAAATATGACACCGGCGGGGTTGACGGCGTGAGGCCAGGTGCCCCACATGGATCAGACCGCGGAGAGTTCCAGTGTTTACCGGTAATTAACGGCCGCCGCCGGCCGCGTACACAATAACAGATGAGCTCGAGCGCGTTGCCTCGGCGCCGTGTGCGTGCGTGCACGCCAAACATATGTGCTATAATAACAATAATAGACGCGCGGCGGCTGGGCGCGCGTACCTGCAGAGCCCCCCGATGACTTCCTTCTCCGTCTTCCTGAAGTGCTGCAGGGAGGGCACCTTCGGGGCCGGGACCATGAAGTACTCCATGCTCGCCTCTCGCCAGCTTGCTCCCCCCTGGTCAACAGCGATCTCCGAAGAATACCAGAAAATCGGTGGCCTTGAGGGGACTCGGGGAGGGGGGGGGGGAATCTCCCGATCCCAGGTTGGATCCCGGAGGAGCGTGCGTGTGCCCGGCCTGGGTGACCTCGTAGTTCGGAGCGGAGGATTGTAACGTTACTCGGCTTCCAGCTGATGGGGTTCCCTCGTTGTGTGTGGCGCTCTACCTCCCTCCCTGTCTCTCTCTCTCTCTCTCCACAGCTCCCTCCCCTTTGCTTTCTCTCTGCAAGGCCGCGTGTGTGTGTGCGGGTGCGTGTTCCCGCACGCGTTTCAGCTGATCAGATGGCTTTCAAGGCGGGAAACAGCTGGTAGGAGTCACCGCGCCACCGAAGCCCTCCTTCCGCAGAGGCGGGGGACTGCATGTAAACAAAGGATCAGCTAACCCGGGAGAAAAGCGCATCCGTGCACGCAGACGTGGGTCCTTTGCTGTATTAAGAATCGGTGTGAGCCATGGTGTCGCTTTGTCCACTTTCTCAATGCATAACTGGAAGGATTTATTTTTGCTTTCATGTGAACTCAGTCCATTTAAAGACCCCAAAACGGTATTTATACTCTGCAAATCCCCCATTGTGGAATAAAACATTTGTTTTCTAGATTTTAGTCCACTCACACACCAAATTGGAGCGCAGCCTTGTAGTTGGAGGTGGATGCAAAGAGCTGAACTAGTACAGGGGCGGAAAGGCGCGTCAGCTGTGGAAAAGCGAACAACAGATCAGCTGACGGGGGGGGGTCGGGCCACGGCGGCCACGCCACAGCGCCGGGGCCCTTCACCAGTGTGGCTGAACACGGCTTTTTTACACAAACTTTGCAGTCTGCCACCAAGGGATCTTTTTTTTTTTTTGCACCCGGAATCGTGTAACAAAACTCTGCAACCAGCCCGGGTGTGTTTTCATGGGTTGGTTGTACTACACGGACCCCACTCACCCAGCTGGTGATAATCCACTTTACACAAAGATCTGACCTGAAACACCTTTGCTTAAGAATAGAAGCTGGACCATACTGATATCTGTGATCACAGTGGAACGACAACATTTTTAAACTAAAAAGGCGATTCTTTCCATGCGCGGTCCTGCTGTCTGCCCCCTAGCGGTCGCCGCTGGCAGCGGGTTCCTGCCACCCCGCAGTTTTGGGTTCTATTCCGGTAAAAACGCGACTGTGAGTCCTTAAAAGCCTCTGCTAACATATTCATTCGCCAATCCTGAGCTGGTTTGGGTTCATCTTAAGGCTTTAGTCGAGTTTTAGTGAATTTTTATCCGTGAAAAAGACTCAGATGTGTAGATCTGTTTAAGCCTCTACAGAAAAGCAGTTTACACTTTGTGGTTTTAACTTCTCTTCTGCAACAGACTTTACATCCTCTAATAATCCATATGTGCGAAAACCGATGTAATCGCAAATAGTCTCTGTTTGTAGTGTTTTTATACCATCTAAATTTAACAGAAAATCTCTCCTTTTTGTTTTAAATTATGCCAAATTGTCTGAAATACTTGTCAATCTTAAATTGTGGTTCCTAATGTTTAAATGGGTGTAAATATCCCATCATCGCCTGTAACCTGATTAAATGATTGTTGCAAAGCCTCGTGACGGTGACTCAGGCGTGATGGGTCACTGTTCTTCAGAAAAACTGTAAAAAAAGGATCCTCGTGGAGGGAACTGAAAGAGAGAGAGAGAGAGAGAGGGAGAGAGAGGGGGGGAGAGTGGGACTGCCCACGGTGGATGGGCGGAGCGGCAGGGACGCGCCGAGCTGGCAGAGCCGGAGCTGGTCCTGACGGGCTGGCTGCGCTCCGGGCGACGGGCTGTGCGCCTCAGACGGTCGGGGGCCAGACGAGCATCACCGCCCAGCGTGTCATCCGGTGCTGAGAGAGAGAGAGAGAAGCCGAGGGGCCAAACGCGTCACCGAGTGACAGTTACGAGAAAGGAAGGCAAACAACCTCCATTCAGCATCTGGAAAAGCACCGAAGACGACGGAGACGACCCAGCCCTCTTCCACCCCACATCCCGTCGCCAACCCGCCCCGCCAACCCTACCCACACTCGGTGCCCATCGCTCCGGGCTGAACTGCCCTCCCACCCCGCCGGAGACGCACCGCGGCGGCTCATAGGAAAACCCCCGACCGACCAGCGTTGCCATTAAGCGATGCACTATAATTCAAGAAGAAATCACGCCTTTTTGACGAACCAAGAACCCTTCATTTTTCGTCTGCGGCAACAGTTACAGACTTAGGTGTTTACACCCTTTGACGGCTTCCAGTGGCGAGATAATGAGTGGTCTAGTGATTCCTGTGGCCGCAGACCTTCCTTCCTAACCTTCTTTTCTCCTTTTACTGAAACCTCCAGCTGTCACATAGGCTGTGTTGGAACGTGTGCTTGATTTTTCTGTGCTTAGAAGTCATCCCGACAATGGTCTGGCCACTGACCGCCTCTCCAGACACTTAGCGCTCATTTTCCCCAAGGCGTATAAGCTTAGTTTTTTTTTTTTCCTCCCTTTTGGTTTTTATAGAATTAAAAGCGAGGCATTGACGGGGAGTCATCTGACACCGAATAAGATTTAAACAGCGGGACTTTGCGTGCGAAGTTTGCACCGGGAAGAGTGGGGCCAAGCCGGAGATATCTCGGCCATATCCGCGGCGTTTTCCCAGCACGGTAAGCCGGAGCAACGCTGCCCTCCCTGTCAGTTCTGCATGTTGCGTGTGTTTGTCGTGTGTGTCCACGTTGACCAGAATGCACCTCTACAATGTAGGAGGGGGGAAAAAAAACCCTGCACGGGTTCAAACAGGGTAGTGACCTATTTTCGGAGCTTCTCCAGCGGTGCGCACGTACCATGCCACCGCGTCCCTCCGCCTTCGCGTTCACGGCCAATCCTCACGGATTCGACCGCTTCTGGTGCCGTTTTGCCGCACCAGCTCCATCCCGAACACGCCTGCGACCCCGCCAGCGTGCATCCTGAGTCCAGGCGGAATCTCCCTCCTCAGCCCCGGGAGACGTGTTTTTAAACACTATCCCGGTCCCTGTCGCACAGCAGCGCAGTCCAGCCAGCTGCTGTGCACAGGCTGATTCTGAGCTGTCTGGTGTTTTGTCTCAACATCTGATAGGGAGTTTGGCGTCTCCATACAGTTGCCGTGCGTGACAACCAGATAAATAAAACCGTAGAGTAAAAGATTATTTTAAAAATTGATTCCTCACGTCGGTTTTTCCCCATTGTGAGTCAAGTGCTGTGTTAGAGAAAGTACATTACAATATCTATGCTTTCCAAATCAGTCACACATCATCAAAAAGCCAATATTTGATGAATATGCATTTAAAAACCCCTCTGCGTAACCAGGCAGGGTGTTCAGAATGATTCATCGCTGCAACTTTCTCATGGTTTTTCATTGATTTGTGCAGTTCCTTGAAAAAGTAGAATTTCTGACACCCTCTGGTTTGAAGCGGCTCTGTTAGTTGAGGCCAAGCATGTACGGGGGGGCAAGGATGAGCCCGGGCACAGAGGCCTGCATGGATAAAAAGCTATTTTCCTCCAATTAAGCAATTCCAATGTCCCTAAGCTTAATTGTGTGGACACTGGGACTGGAATTAGGAGGAACCTTCTCCCTATTGGCTGCCTCCCACAGGCCCATTGTTTCAGAAGATGCCAGGGGAAAGAGCAGAGCCCTGCCAAGGTGGACCTAACAAGCCCCATGCTGGATTGGAAAAAGGCCTGATCATTAAAAACATTAGGCAACAGTTCAGATTGAGGCCCACGAGGGGGGCGGTGGTTGTAATTTCAGAGGCGACCGTATTTTCATGTGTAGGAGGCTGAGAAAGCATGTAATGTAGATATGAGACTGGAGGAGGTCTCTCTGTACTTCTATCAAAGTATGCAGGAAAGAGAAACAGTGAGGAGGCCACACTTGCTCTGTGCAGATGGAAGACCGGCTCCTCTCCTTTCCATTCCCTCCTCCAGGCCCCCGCTATTTAATCCACCGCCCTCTCTAAACTGTGCACAGGTGATTCTCGCACCCACAACCTGCTTCCTAGAAAGTTTACCCAATCAGCTGCTGAAGTTCACCTGCAGGTCGCCCTTAATGTTTGATAGAAAAGCCACCTTTTTCTGTACTAGAAAAGGTGGAACCTGATGACACATTCCTGCATCCTGGAGGCACGAAGGAAGCACCTAATTCTCTGAACAGGACTCCTAAAAGCACCTCGCATCTCTGGACAGAGGCGACATCAGTCCGTTTAGGAGTTTTTTCAGTGCAACAAAACGTATTTCAACAAAACATCGTGTCCAGTAAGATGAGAGGTTCACATAATTGGCCACAAGCTACACCAGAAGAGCGAGTCAAAGTGTGTGAATTGATATCACAGCAGGGCACCATGCTGCTGGGGATTATACTCAAGCTGAAAGGCAACCCACCAGCAGGTGATGGAGGATTACAGTGTTCACTGAAAGAGGAACTCGCAGTGCAATAAGGGGGACTGGTACTTTTCCTTTTACACAGATAAATCCTGGTTTCTTTCATACCCCATACATACATACATACATACATACATACACCCCAGACAGGTCACAAGCCTATTGCAGAGCTCACTTTAGATGAAAGTGAGCCTGCTCTCATCAGATTCCAAAGAGACTGTCCTCTGGTCCAGCCGTTGGACTTTATGCTGATCAGAAACAGAGTTTTATCCCAGCTTTTGACCTTTGCTGGACGTAGCCAGAAGACTTGTCTCCAGTTAGGTCAAGCTTATATTAAAGCTCAGTAAGGCTCGTAATTTGGACCAGTGTGCTTGTTTGTGTGTACCAGCACAGAGGGGAAACTGATTTATCACAGGTAGCTATACACACATTAACAGTCGAAACAAAAAACTGGAAATTCACTTCTAACCTGACTTCCAAGAGCTTTTTTTTACGCTCGTGACAGCGACTTTTCATTTATTTACATATTTACATGCATTTTAAAAGCTGTACAAGCTATCTCCTCCCCACTTCCCAGTTTACACTCAGAACCTAAATCTAGCTGACTCCCTATCTGTTCAAATTAGGACTCTCGTATCCAAACCTCTTCTCATATCTCCCTCTCCCTGTTGTTTTGGCCACATCTTTTAAAAAATGAAATCAATTCCATGTATGCAAAGCAGACGTGACACACTCTTTGGAGTGCTGGAGAACGATGTGGCCATGTGGGCTCAGACTTCTGGAAAGGTACATCAAGTTTTAGCAAAATGGAGATGCAGAAGTTGACTCACACCACCTTGCAACCCGAAGACCAGTACACACCACGTTATTCGCTGGCTGGCCTGGCTCACAGACCGTGCATTTTTCCCCAGTTAAACTGTAACCACTAATCGCCTCGCAGCCTCACTGTTACTTCCTGGAGCTGACCACCGAGGGGTCCCTAGGCCACGTGAGAATGGGGAAAAGTACGAGTTTAAAGTCACCGATGTGGGACATCCCTTAGGAGGCTCCTTTGTGCGAAGATCTGCCATGTGAATTATAGGGGTGGGTTCCTGTCCTGCAGTCTGCAGGCCTGCATTTCCAAAATAAACACAGACAACTCAGTGCCTGTGTCCACTACCCCACCCTACGTCTTTGTGATTAGTGCTGCTCCTGGGCTCTCTGCTCAGTGTTTCTATAGAGAGAGAAATTCGCTTCACGGTGCCCTTCAAGACGAGACCCAGAGCATGTCTCTGCAGCGCAGAGCTTAGAGCGAACCAGAGCGAGGCAGAAATGCAATGGAAAGGATCTGTCAGAGCTGAGAGAAGACACACAGACTTCACTCACAGATGACTGTAAATATGGATCCAGATAAAGCCTTCAGATAACTGTGACTCAGTTTCGGGAGCTCTTAGCTGTGCAGCGGCACAGTGGAGACACAGCTGGTTCCTATTATTATTTACTTGCTTGGCAAACACCCCGGATTCTTTAGGATAACCTCCCTGGCACAGCAGCTGAATGCATTGAGGCCCGAGGTACTGGATGTATGTGTTAGCATGTTTCAAGGAGAAAGGACCAGGTAGAACCAGACAAGATGGGTTTTGTTCTATTTTTTTTAAAGAAAATGTTGAGGCATTTCTGAGAAACATATAAGACTCAAGTCTGGGCCTGGGACCGGCTCCCTGTCTGGGCATATCCAGTCCTGTCAGCAGGCTCCCGTACTTTGCCCCTTTCACTCTCCTCCTTACCCTCCTTCTCTTCATCCCTGAGACTCCATGTTTGACTCACTTTTCACCTGCTGTTCCTTCCATTACTCAAATGGCTTTCAGTTTCCACCAACCCCTTAAAAAAAAAATATGAATGTTTGAGGTTTGGTAGAACAGACTTATTTTTACAAAATAGTCTCTTGCTTTTGCTGTTCCTCGCCGTCTAGGAAAGTGACCCGCTACTCTCGTATCGCTGTGGGTCTCCCTCTTTGACTAGGTCTGACTGATTGCTGTGACCTTGCTCGGACCTCAACATGTACTCCTGTCAGTCGCTGTGAAGGCAGACATTTCGAAATGTATTCTAAATATCTTTACTGATTCGGGACCCTAACCCTAACCCTAACCCTAACCCTGACCCTAACCTGAGAAACCGGACTCATGCCCTGACCTTCAACAGTAATTGAGACCCTTGTCTTCCCAAAACAACCAATATACTGAGGGAAAATGTGGCAGCATGTCCGCCTCCTTATTTTTATGTCAGTGGTTCTTTCTGGATCTCTGTTCCTACAAGTGCCAGTCAAATCAGAATCAAAAGCTTAGGACAGTTCCACTTTACAGCCATCATGTTCAACTCTGTCTCCTGCCATCTCCTTCACCCGCCATCTGTTCCTATGAATCTGTCTTCTCTCTCTCCCTCGCTCTTTTTTGTTGGTTCCCCTCTGTTGGATGGAGCCAGAGGAAGATAAAAGCTGCAGGGTGGAGCCTGTCATTTGGTGGAACTCAAACACGGGGATACAGAAAGAATAGAAGAGGGAAGGAAATTAGGGGAACGACAAGGAGGGAAAAGACTTGTCATGTTGGCCTTGTTTGGTTGCCCACAGTGAGGAGAGGGTTTTCAAAGAAAACAGCCGTGAGGAGAGAGCACACAGTTGCCGATATCCTAGTTCACAAGCAAAGGACAACGTGAGCTTTGTGTGTCCACACGCAGTGTGTGACATCATCAGCGCGGGTGGAGGAAGGGACTCAAACGGAGGTATTGCCGTCAGCATGGGGGGCACACCCAAATTTAAAGAGCGAGCTCTGTCGCGGCCCTGTTGTGCGTACATTTGCCTCCACAAAAGACACACAACCCACATCACGTCACTTTGTCTGCTAATTGCTCTCTGCTGTTTTGTATTTCTCTCTCTCTTCCTGTTTTGGTCTGCTTTGGGTGTGTATTGAAGCCAAACTCCCTGCACCTTTTCTCTGTCTACATCAGCATGCTTAAAGGCTCACTTGTTAACAAACACGTAATAACGGAGACGCAACAAGCCGCATCTGGCCCACTGTAAACCTCCGGACTCTGTTCTGGTGCCCTGGTGTCACCCAGGTCACTTCTGTCAAGACAGGGAGTGGCCTGTCAGGAATTCTAGGTTAGAGTTGCACAACAGTTACGGTATCAACAGCTAGACATGCCTAAAAGGCACCGGGAGCCTGCCCCTAGCGCCCCCCCCCCCCCCCCCCCCCCCATTCCCTTCCAAGTTCTGGAAGTTGGTTTTGTATAAAGTTGTTGCTGGACACATTTTACAATTAGCTACTGAGGAAGGAGACTTCTCAGACAGTTTGCTTCACGCTGGTGCCGCACCGAGTTGCGTCAAAGTGAAAGTGGTCGGGGTCAGCGTGTACAGGCAGAAAAGGGGTTTGTTTCTCATGCGTGTGGTGCCATAATATTCCTGTCCAGGAAATGACTGTGAGACAGGCACACCCCTCCCAAAGCTGGAGCGGTACCACAGAACTGGCCTGCACTCCACAACAAGCAGGCGGCATCGTGCGTATGTGCATGTGCACGTCATTATGGCTTGGAATAGCCCCCGCTATATGCTCACGGTGGGGGCAGGTCGGTGTGCAAACACTGCATGGCTGTCCTTCAAACTAAAAGTTGCCCGTGGGCGGAAAGACCACATTGGCCCACTCTTTCCATAGGCTCGTCACAATTACTAGAAAAAGAGAAAAGAGAGAAAGAGGAATTTCCTCTCAGTGGTGTAGACTTACTGGTGCTGGGTTTTCACCAGTGAGCTGCGGCTATGTGGTCCCTTCCCAAAATTTATGCCCTCACTAGTTTTGTGGGAGCACCTGAGTGCTTGTTGTTATCTCTGTAATGGTTAAAAACGGGCACTTCATTTTTAGGTGTGGCCATTAACGGCCATTTGTTTGAGAGAACCTGGTATTTTTAGGATTTACGCAGGTGTTAGTGCTTTGCATTCTGAACGTGACCTTTTGCTCATTTAGCCTGCTTTTAGGGAAGAACCGTCATCTTTGAAGTGGCTGAAGGGGACAAATGTGTGTGCATGTGTGTGCTTGAAGTGCGTATGCACATTTTTTTGGCAGTTTAAGAACATAAAATGAATTTACTAAAATTGATGATAGCATTATTGAATTAAATTTAATTTTACACCACATGTTATTTAAAGCTAATATGACCAGTTCAGATGTTGGAATGATGCTCATGTCGATGTGAGTCAGCTGGAGTGAGAGAATTGTGTGTGGGAGTAGCAAACAACAGCACTTCCACAGTGCAGACCCTTCACAACAGCTAGTAAACACAAACACACAAACACACACACACACACACACACACACACACACACACACACGCACACACACACACACACGCACATCTGGATGGTGGGCTGCTGGAAGGACAAGGGCCTGTGCTGCTTTGTTGGTCCCCTCCTTCAGAATAAAAATTATTTCTCTTTTGTATTTATTGTCACTCACGTCTACATGGACACATGAAACAAAAATGGTGTTTATCCCCAGAAAACTATAAACCAGAGCTGTTTGCTTGAATCGCTGTATGTTTTCCCTTCCTCAACCTCCCTCATTGACAAGCTCACGCTGGTTCTCCTGCGTTTTTGGCCTAATCTCCCCGTTCTCTTCTTTCCTCTCCTGTTGCTTTCCAGCTGAGCTTTTTGTGGCGACGCCCTGCTCGGCGCGGCGAGCCAACTCTAGCCTGTGATTGCGCACAGGAGTTGGAGGATTGCATCACTGCTAGTGGGGAGAGGCCGCAGGAATGGACCGAAATGACAGAGAGAGATAGCGAGGGAGAGACAGAAAGAATGAGAAATGAGGATGTTGATAGCAGATGATGTATTTTGCATGTTTGAGTCAGTGGCAGGCCAAAGACGAAGAGCAAGGTCTGGAGGGGATGCATGGGAGGTGGAGAGTAGCAGAGGGTCAGAGGTCACTGATGTTGATCGGGGTCTGCTAAGACAAACACGTGCCTTTCTCAAGGATGGAGTTAGACCTCCTGTGATGGTTGCTGAATGTTTTCCTCCACTCTGAAACGCCAGTGTTGTGAAATGCCTCATATTATTGTAAAATTACTCACTGCTCTTAAGCCGACAGTACGGTTGTGTGAAGTGCCTCAAGTATTCACACTGGGTCAGTTTACTGCCTAAACACTGAGTCACAATCTGCGTCTAAACGCATCTACCACCAAAAACCTGATTCTACGGAACTGATCAGAAGTGTTTCAGTTGGTTAAAACATCTGCTCGTTTATTGGCTGGTGCACAGAAGTGAGAAAAAAACTCATGACTCCAAACACATGTTGTTGCTCTTAATCACTCTCATTTTTACGTGTTATAGTTTTTTTTACAAGAACTTCTCATCAATTCTTTTTAGCTTTGGAAAATTTCACAAGCCTATTGCCAGCATGCAGCCGCTATCCAATTTTTGTCAATTTGCTCTCTTATTAATTATATAATATACATATTTTTATATAATTAACATTCATCCATATTCTTTGTATAATCATATTGGCAGATTGAGGTAATCCTCTTCTGACCTTGTCCTCTAAACCCTCTGTCATATTTTAAAGTTCTCACTTTGCCTGGATTTATTGTCTTGCAAAACAGCCATCAAGTAATGAAAAGCCAAGCAAGTAAACATCTTTTTTAGAGGACATCAGCATATTTGTTCTGCACTTGAATAAACGGTCGGATATTGCGGATGTGAGTGGTGCAGTTTCAGATTTACTGAAAGAAGCAGCACACGATAATGCAGTCTGGGGCAGATCTACGTCATTACATTTAGTGGGATCAGACCCTCAATCAGTGCACGGAGGGAAAAGAAAGTTAGAAGCGGGTCTCGCACTAAAAAAACGACAAGTTAGCAGCTTTAGCTTTTGGGACAAATAAACAGGTTTGTTGAAATAAACTCTTGGTTTGTCATCCAAGAGTTAATAAATCATAAATGTGATGGTACTCAGATTGTGGAATGAGTTCAGTTAATGTCAACATTCAAAAAACAAGTTTTCTTTATTCATCTTCCACAACCAGCCAGCACCACCGGAGCAGGAGTCAACCCAGGTCGGCGGCAGCCAACGTCATGCGTAACTCCCCAGCTGAGCATGGGAAGGCTGTTTTAATGATTTATTTATAATCTTGTAAAAGCAACTCAAACAGAATGTTGAGTTTGGAAGGCAGGAAAGGAGATTTAAATTTTCTGGATACAAATTTTGAGAAGTAGGTCTCGTTCTAAGAAATAAAGCTGCACATGTTTACATTACAGAGGAGTTGGTGGGCAAACATTCAGCAGTAACGTATAATCATTGGCTTTCATTTAAATGTGTATTTTTGATGCAACGGCAGTGAATGTGTAGTGAAAATTCTAACTCTGTTCACTACATATTTTTTTACGGGCAGTTTTAAATATTAATATAAACCAATGAGATACCACTTCAAGTGTTTGCTCTGCCTTTGACACAAGGCAGCGCCCCACCTTCGCTCGTCCCGCGTGCCCCCCCCCCCCCCCCCCCTTCTCCTGGCACCTTC
>CAAE01014593.1:61860-88052 GCA_000180735.1 Tetraodon nigroviridis
CCTCATCATGACAAAAGAACACGTTTAGGGTTAGGGTTTACTTACTTTTGATTGCAGATAAAAAGAACCGCCCACTGACTTGTCATTCACTTTAAAAAGGTGTTCGTACTTCTGAAAGGCAGAAAGTATTAAAGTTAAAAA
Organism: Tetraodon nigroviridis; assembly: GCA_000180735.1. NCBI lineage: Eukaryota > Metazoa > Chordata > Actinopteri > Tetraodontiformes > Tetraodontidae > Tetraodon > Tetraodon nigroviridis. The sequence continues at coordinate 62,002 of CAAE01014593.1, forward strand.
AAAAAAAAATCATTCTTAAAACACACTTTTATGCTTGATGGTAAAGTAAAACCTGAAACTTAGTGGAAATTAAAAGATTAGCTGCCATGTATAACCGAGCGTGGAAGGGATCAGGCAAGCAACATGTTCTGGAAATGCATGGCTGTGTTTTGCATCCATCCATCCATCCGTCCATCCGTCCACAGCACGTCCCCTGTACCTTCTGAATCTCCTCAGGGTTGAGGGTGGAGATATTTAGGATCTGCTGGGCCTCTTGCAGACTCATCCCAGTGATGCTGGAGGCTGCAGCAGATTGCTGAGCGGAGCGGCTTCTGGCCTGCGCTGCTGCTTGACTGGCTGCAAGTCCAGCAAAAAAGAGACAAAACAAAGTTCAAACACCACTGATTCAAACCTGCATACTTTGGTCAAAACTGGCAATTTTACTAAATGTCAACAAGACACTGCATTTGTTAACGAGCTGGCAATCTGCGCATATAAATCTACCTGTACACAGGTGTTATTTGCTGGCTGTTTTGGCCATTTTACCTGCAAATTCCTGCTGTAAGGCACGAGCAAATGCGCGTCCCACCACCTGAGCTCCCATCACGATGATCTGGGCGAGATACTTGGCCTGCAACAGAGTCAGAGAGCTGAAAACACTGCAAGATGAAGGAAGAAGAGAGATGGATAAACCAGCCTGCTTGGTTCAGCACCGCGTCATACACGACAGAGCAACTCATGCAGGCGCCTGGAGTTCACGACATTCGTGCCAAAATGTTTCTCAAAGCAATTTAAGCTTAACTTTACTGGTGATTATTTCATACGTTGATTATGACAGAGGTTTAAATTCTAGAAAAGGAAGTTTTGCCTGACGTGACGGTGCCAGGCTGTTCATGCTAGTTCTACCGGGCGCGGAGTCTCTCTAACCACGGCAAACGATGGAAAATGAATCCGCGACAAAGTTAAACGGAGTCTTCACCATTTTAAAATATTACACAGGTCCCCGGCACGCTCAGGTATTCTTTTATTTCCCACACATGGAAACATTGAAGGTTATCGAAGGGTCAAAGTTCAAAAAAGAATCAACGACCGGCTCCAAGATAAACCCAGAGGAGGCGACACCTACACCTACCGGCGGGGAGTGGAACTACAACACGACCCTGAGCGTTTCCGGTTTAATAGGCGGCTCGCCTAATGTTTAACCTTTAAAGTCCTAAAAAGAAACCAAACACCAAGAAGATACTGGTGAAAAGGTGTTTATTGTAAGACAATATTACAAAAACACAACCATAAATTGTTTTTAAGTCAAGAAGAAAAAAACATTTAGTTGTATAAAATGGAATTTTTTTAAACGCAATGCTATGCAAAGTATTAAGAGTATGACAATTCAGATTCATAAGCACATATAAATCACATACATCACACTAACACCTGCAGTTAATGCATACAACGTGAGTGCACGACTATGCATGGCTGAGTCGACGGTTTTTCAGTCCATCGGAGGTTGTAAACAAACTGGCCGGACAGGAGCCTTGGTCATGATTACTGAGAACGCTGAAGCCCTGGCTGGGACCTTGGCTGTCAGAGGTGCATTACATTTTCAATACCCTATGGTTACATGCTTACATGCAATTAAAAAACATCTGATTATAAAATTAGAGAAATATCCCATAACAGTCAGAAAAATTCAAAAAGAAAGAACGAAAGAAGAAAACAATCAAAGCGGATTACACCAAGGCTACTCTGGTTTGGCTTCCAACGCACTCTTTATGGCACAATAATTCCTCTATGCCTCTAAACATACAGACGATTCATTAACAAACAAAAGCTGGATGTAAAGTTGTGCTTAAAAATTCCAGTTCATGGCCAAACATGAGTTCTGGGGACCCTGTTGTTTCTTCAGTGTGGTTTTTGCTTCTTGTTGTGGGAAAAAAACCCTGAAAAAACACTGGAAGTGGAGGATGCACATAAAATTTACCCACTTAAGGCCCTCAATACAATTTTTAAAGTCATTTTCAGCCTCTATCTTAAAAAGAAACTCTGTTCACATGACTGGCCAGCAGAAAAAAAACTGGCTCTCCTGAAAGGTAAAAAAGATGACAAAAAAGATGTGGAAGTAATATTTGATATCATGCTCACACCAAGACCATATATCACCACAAAGAACCATTATTAATATTATTCTGAAAGATTTTCCACTGTGCAGTGACTTGGAGTGTTTATCTAAAAACGATTTCCTGACATTTAAAGTTCCACCATGTTGTGTTTTTGGCCTCTTAAATCAATACAAAGCAATGATTACAGATCCATCTCAGATGAATAAGTCAAGAGTTTCAACAGCAAATTTCATTTCATGCAGTTTGATAACAAGATTCACCAACATGAGCACATCACATTTGACTTTCAGAGGCTCGGCAGATTCTGTGATTGACACTAATATCAGAAACATGTTGATTGTGTTTGTATCCAGTTACACACTACAGCAGTCGAAGGCGTCTTCGCTTGTGCAAATGTCTGAGATGTTGGTGACGCTCGGAGACCATGGGGGTGGCACCGTAACAAATGGCACGTGGAACAGTTCTCTCCTTCCTCCTGTGGTCGGGCCTACGGCCGCTCTAGTCATCCTTCAGAATAACAGCCGTTAGGACTTGTTAGCGACGGTGGTTTATCGTTAGCGGACCAGACGTTGTCACAGTCACGGCGCTTTGACAGACTCACCCACTCCTCCTCGTCGACCCCCTCAAACGACTCCTGCGGCAGTGGGTCGTCCATGTTCCCCAGTTTAGCCACCATGGCGCTGAGCAGCTGTGTGGCATGAGCACAGGCAGGATTCAGTGTGCGGCGTCATCACATTAAACGTGGCTGGAGTGTATTAAGACTCTCACCTCCTCTTTTTTCTGTTCATCTGTTTTCTCCTCCAGGTAAACAGATGAGGGCAGGTACTTCCTGACTGGAGCCTCTTTGGGTGCCTCACTCACTAAAATAGGTTGAAGACACAGGAATTAACAGCATGATTTCTGCCAACGTGCAGAAACATCGACATGCCCGTGTTTGTGCCCGTACCTGGTGTCATGCCCTTGGGCTTTACACTCATCTTTTTGTGTTGGCCGTTAGATCCAGACAGCCAGGCAGAAGCAGTCAGTGCTGGCTCCCAACAAATGTCTGTGTCTGGATACAAGTCGTCCTGGAAAAACTCTTTCTGCAGACCAGGAATCAAATAGACATTCAGATGTACCCAGTCAAGGCTGCGTGCGAATGCTTCGTTTGCCCGCTGGGGGGCGGTGTTGCCCCACCTTGACCCGCGGTACTTTGAAGGCCACCGGTTCAATGGTGGATTTGGTGAGCATCAGGGCTACAGCTATCTCCACATCCTGCACATTGCACTGGGTCTTGGGCAGAAAAGCCAAACCCTGAACAAGGGACAAAAGAAGACAAAGCCTTGAAGGAGAGATTCTGGACGTAACAGGAACAAGTGAGCTTAGTACCTTGTGTGGTTCAGGGGAGCTAAAGCTGCTGCAGTCCAGGAAGTACGGCTCTTCGGTGACAACCTCATAAATGAGAACTCTGGTATCGCCCTGAAAACACACTGAACTGCTTAGAGGGAGACTGTCGGTGCCTTGAGGTCAAAGACAGTTTTTCATGTGCTTACTTTTCCGGTGAGGATGACCACACTGGTGTCGGGGTCATAATACGGGATAAGAGTAGAGGGGGAGACGTCTACGTGAGTGCTGGCTATGGCTCCGGAGGCCAGGGAGTCAGCGGGGTACAGGTAGACCCCTCTCTCACTGCGGCTGAACCAGGAAAGGTTTCACCAGTACAGAAAAAAGAGTTTCAGAGTGTGGAAAGCAACATTATCACACGATGATAGTGATCAGTTCACACAAATCCCTACCTGTCAAACCCTGACACCAGCAGGTACTTTCCCTCACACGCCCACACTACACGAGCTCCTCTGTGGCCCTCTGGACCTGGACCCTCCTAGCAAAAAAACCCCAAGTGTTTTTATTCTGTGATTCATTATTTGACATTATTAGTTTATTGGTTATTAAATGGACTGGAGTCATACCTGCAATGGCGCGGGGGACTTGCGGGGGTCATAGATGCGGACTTTACCATCTTTACACACCGTAGCCAGAAGTCTGCCGTCAGGGCTCCAGGCCATACCAAAGATCTGACTCACAAGGACCACTTGGAATAAAACCCACATTTAAATTCGATGGCTGACGGCGTCGTTGGATCGTTTGATCACCTGTTCATGGTGTCCTGTGAGCACTTTGACCTCGTCTCCACTGTCCAGGTTCCACAGCCTGACGGTGAAATCATAGGATGAAGACACCAACAGTCCGCTGGCCAGAGGATGGAAGCGGATAGAGTAAATCTTCTCTGTGTGGCCTGTGAAACATCACATCAACTGTTATTTTACTTTGTTGGGTCTGGTTTTGTTATTATTGTTGTTGTTATTAGACTGCAGTTCACCTTTAAAGTGGACGGATTCCTACCTTGTAGGATGAGCTCCGGCTCCGTCAGAGTCTCTTTCAGGCCTCCCTCGGGGACCCGCCACACCCGGATCTTTGCATCATCACCAGCTGAGATGCACACAAAGTTGTATTTGAGTGAGTACACACACAATGACAAGTCACCCATAAAAAAAAGATGTGATTTATCCGCCCGTATCACACATTTTTGACAAAAACTTTTTTTTTTTTTTACCACAAAAGCCCATATTATAAATGATCGCATCATCAAAGTAGTATTTTAAAGCTGTGTCCCTAATGTACTTGTATTTAGGTTCCTATACACGTCTCGTGCATACTTACCCACAGCTAGACGGTGTGTGTCAAAAGGATCCCAACAGAAATCAACCACGTTAACAGCGTTCTGGATGGTGGGCAGGGCTCCGTCAGGGAGCCTGCCAGGCTGGGAGCGCTGAGGACGGGACAAGAAAACTCCAGCTGGGACAAGCTTCCAAAGGTACTGAAGTTCCACAAAGGTTTCCACGGTCGTCTTACCTCAAAGATGGCGATCTGGCCCCCCGAGATGGAGAGCGGCACCGCCATACGCTGGCAGTTGACAGAAAAGCCATCACACTCGCCTGGCGTGGTGAGGTTGAGGTTGCGCACATTGGTGATGTGTGTGTCCCGGTGCATCACCGCTCCCTGGATGTGACGGAACTTGGACGTTGGACCTGAATGACAGAAAACTCTGGCTGAGCCCTTGTGGTTAACTGAGTGGGGGTGGGTTGGGTGGGTGCGCTGGTACCCAGCAGGCTGTGGACGGCCTTGGTGCTCTGGCTTGGACTGGGGAGGAAGCCTGAGGAGAGACCTGAGGTGGATGAAGGAGAGCGGGAGGGGGCTGCGCTGCTGCTGGGGGTACTCAGAGGACTGCTGGAGATCGAGCAACCGCGTGCCGCATCCTGAGGGTGGGGAGAGGAATTATGGGATGGATCTGGTGATAGTGACTGGCGTGCGCGTTTACCTCCTTGCTCCCCGCAGTGGTCAGCTCCTTCTTGGCAGGTGTTTCCTTTGCTGGCGGTGTCTTTGTTTTGGGCCGTTTGTCTGGGTTGAGGCTGACTTTCTCCACCTGAGGACCATCCAGCCGAACATTTGATCTGTGTTCATACTGTGGCTGCAGGGCTCAGACGGTGAGTTGATGATCTACCTGTTTGTCCCCCCCCTGCCACCACTCCTCTGCAGACATGGCTGGAGTCGTGCCTGTTGTATCTGGGTAAAGGTCTTCATGAAACTCCTGGCCTGAATTCTGGAAAATGCACATGCCATTTAAAACAAAAAAAAGGAAGTATGGACGGAACCTCACGTTCTCCGGGTATGGATCTTCTGTCACACCTTGCGTGGGACTTGGTAGCTGATCGGAACAATGCAGCTGTCGGTCAGCTGCAGCACTCGGATCACCTCACAGGCCATCACGTCCAGGGACATCTTGGGTACCATGGAGACGCCTCGTGTTGAGAAGTCTGTCAGACAGTGGCTGACTGAAAATAAAAAGAAAATAGAGACAGCGGGTTCTAAAATCTGTGATCCAGAGCAATGACAGACGAACAAGCGTTACCTTGAGAAAGGAACGGCTGAGTGCTCGACACCTCAAAACAGTCCACAACGGTGTCTCCCTGTGACAGACAAGCATGTTTCAGCCGCACAAGTTCATGATTAAACTCATTCCTAAAGGATATTAGCTAGTCTGGATCTCACCATTCCAGCCACCACAAGCAGACCCGAGTCCTGATCAAACAGAGGCATCAGTATCCTGGAAAACAATAAAAAAAAGACAAAATAAATAGGTTTATTCCCAAAAACAAAACACTGCGGTTTCCCCCAGCAGAGGTTTACAAGAGTTTGTGGGGAAATGTCCACTAGAGAGAGCAAAAGGCTCGATGTTTCAGCCTCGGAAGTCCGTTTGTGTTGGGATTTTCTTACTGCCGGTCAAAGAAATCCAGTTAAACAAGGGTCCCATTCATAGATGTTCAGAGCCGGTTTAAAGTAAAAGGAAACAGCCCAAGGAAGGAATGGTTCACCAAAGTAAGGTTTTATTCTTTTTTACAAAAGTAAGATTTTATTTTATTTTTTCTTTCAGCATGTTTTAATTTATTGGGAAAGGTAAAAAAAATAAGAATAACGTCTTGTATCAATCACCCTTAATTCACAAAAGGGAATTTCTAAAGTGGCCATACTGTCTGAAACGCATTTACTGTTATATTATCATCTGATCTTAATTACTTAATGAGCTTTAAAGCCTTAAGTATTTGTAACAGTAATAAGTAACAGTTTTTACGACAGAAACGACCTCGTTTAACCAACCAGCATAAGGGGCTTCTGGGGTCACCTGCTTCTCATGACTAAGAAGATTGAGGGATAAAACTGAAAGAACCTACAAACAAATGTAGCAAACAAAGCAAAAAAGGAGACTGATGAAGCCCCTCGTTTTGGGCCTCTGACTCTGGTTTTTTTTTGGCAGAATTTTATTGTAATAGCAGGTGATTTCTGAAATATTTACAGCATGAGGAGATTCTGAAGAACGACGAGAGAAAGAAGAATAGCTGCATTTCCAATATTGAGAACACTTTGGACCAGAATGCCGTGATAGCTGGAAACGATCAATAGTTCTGTGGGCTGGATGATGATCTGAGTCAGTTATGTGAAGGGGATGAGATCATAGCATACCACCATGATAACTGGAACTGAGAAAGGGCTGACACCCACTGACACAAAGGATTAGAACAGAAACAAATGACAAGAAATCTTCTTTCTGTCTGTTTTTCTGTGGATTATGACCCAAGGGGACTGGCTCTGGAAGGTGGTGATTCTCTTGAACTGCAAACTTCATCCTCCTTGGTCCACACGAGTCTCTTCCCGCAGCGGTACTGCTGCCTCTCTTCCTTTCCTCCTTTCCTTTCCTTCTCAGCACCATGCTGTGCCCGCTGCCTTCTTCTTAAACATTATCCCAATTTGCTACGACTTTATCTGCAGCCTTGTCTCCGAGTTTCTCACAGTCAAACAGTCACATAATAGGAGCGGAGGCTTATCAGTGATAACGGTCCCTGTTTACTGTCGCTTTCACGCTCCACCTGATCAAGAGCCCATTTTCCCACACATGCGCGCATGCGTGTGCATATGTAAGCACACACACGTGCTCAGGATGCAGCTTTAGTGCTGTACGTTCACACTCCCTCTGTGAGAGTGTGTCCTGAAGGACAACTAAGGGGGCAGGAGGTTATGTAGATCTTAATCACATGGGCTGATCATGAATGAAAAGGAAAACTTTTCCAAGCCTCACTCTCCCTGTAAACACGAGTGTGTGCTGTAAGGGATTCAGCCAGGGACGTTCATTCCAACGTAAAGCCCTTTTCGGTGTTGGGCCTGGAACTCCAAAAGGTTTACCCCACGCTTACACACGCCAGCTAGTCTTTGGATATCTATTATTACGTCACTTTTTTTCCTCCTATATCCAGTGTTCCGCTCCTTCAGAACCATAAGAAGAACATAAATCTGCAGTCGCTCAGATCCCAACACCTTTCCAGCTGTCCCAGCACTCTGCAACGGATCGTCCCGTGTTTCAGTAATCTCCTGGGATTTAGCTTGTCATTGCTGGGTGTACACAGACCTGAGGGCTGAGGAGCTGCCTCCAGCCCCGTCTGCCATCACTCTCCTACAGGGAGCCAAAGCACATTAAGAACGACCCTCCCCGTTTGACAGCAGCCTTCAGCACCAGCGGTGTGGTGGCTACACCGCTGCGCTCCGACGTGCATCTGCGTCGGTGAATGGATTCGATTCAGCCCAGGTACGATCATGGAAACGTGCCATGATGAATAGATTAGAACATAGTAAAATGTGCTGAGTTCCGCAGGCTGCCTTGGAAAGAAAACTGATCAAAGCTGTTCAGTCATCACAAATGCAAAACTGATAGTCTGTATAAATAGTTACTTAAATATGCACGCAATAAAGCATGCTTTTGCGAGCAAAAACTGCGATAGCATCGGCTGCAGACAGTGGTGCATTATCCACAGGATATATGCGGAGTTAATGAAATCAGCCTGCAGGGGTTTTAGGTTATTATGAGTCTGAGCTCTGGCCAGATCAGTATCAGTCAAAGGGACCTTTCTCTGTCGCAGGACGAGAAGCCTGAGGTTTTACAGTTAAAAACACACTAGACAGCTCCAGGAGTGTAGGAGGGAGAGTAGAACCAAGACAAAGCCGCCAGTTGTTCCGCTGGCATTATGATGCAGTAACAGGACACAAGGATACGATAAGACCTCTTCATTTTTTTTTCTTTGTCTTCCAAAGTCATCGGAAGCAACATAAATAAAGAGCAGAGGAGACTCTGAGGTTTATCACAGGGCGCCTGCATGGTCATTCTTCGGGAACCATGAGAATAATTTTTGCAACCCACACTTGAGGTATTGCTCAAGCGCCCAAACAATCACCGGGGGAATCTCCACGGCAACAGCAGCAGCATTACAATAGATGTTTATACAGGAAGAAACAAATCTGAGCACATATTAACTTTTTCTACAGTAAGTGTGCACACACACGCAGCTGTGACCATTAATGCTGCGTAAGTACTTGATAAAATGTCAATAAAAACATGTGGTATGCTAAACCTAATAGCAACGTTGTTTGAGTTCATAACCGGGTGACAGCAGTTCACATGACCACCATTTTATCCGCTTGTTCCCACTTCCTTGACATCATCGACATCCGCTGTCTGTCTCTGATACAACTCTGGAGTGAAGGAGTTAGACGCAGCTAATGGTTTTATGCACACTTACACTGCAGGCCCAGTGCTGCTCACAATGGGGGGAGTGGTGCGGAATAATCCACTGGTGGATTAAATAAGGTTCATAACGGAACAACTAAGCAGCGTCTCCGGGAAGGTAAATCCTTGCTGGGCTGTATTGTGGAAATACGTGAGAGAAAGAGGAGGAATTATTTCTAAAGGCAAGGTTTTGAAAGCCCTAAAAAGGCAAAGACTGTGGAGGTATCCTCTTACTTGTACATGACATTCTCCCAAATGCATGATAATCCCATGACCCAGTCGGGGCTGGTTACATTTACAACCTGTGCTCATCTCAGCAGAAACAAACCCAAATGTTGCCTTTTGCAGCGTCAGATCTCCCGGCAGAAGCCCGGAGCAGGGTCACACAGAGGGTAACCGACAAAGGCTGCGCTGCAAATTCATTTGACTGTCCTCATTTTTAAACCGCCCCAGTTCTTGTTATTTGCATGAGATGAGCAATCTTCCAGATCTGCTGCTGCCTCCAGGAGCAGATTTGTTTCTGAACAGTGGAAACTGAAAAAAGTGACATCGGACCTCCTGGGAGTTGGTGTTTACACCTGGGATGTGGTTTTATTGTGGTTTAACTGTGAGACACAGTTTGATGCCTTTGGACTAATAAAATAGTAAAATACTATTATTACTCAATAAATAACAATAGCTTTACCGTCCTCTGATCAAGCGTTGTAAAACAATATCTTCTTTTCTGTCCTGTAAAGAAAGGGTTTAGGCATTACTGTCAGGACAGCGGAGAGCATTATTAAAACATCTGACTGAGACTTGGCTTGAAAGCAAGGATAATATACTAAAGACACCCATGGGATACTACAGATTCTTATAAAACCTTAAAGGTTAAAAAACAGCTCTCCCTGGGATGATAGTAAATGGATGATATAAACCATAATAAGCTGCTCTGAGATCCTGCTGGTGTTAAACTCCATCAGCGAGTGGCCCTGCTGGGCAGCAAAATGTCTTAAGGACCATCTCAGCTGTAGGTTTTAGCACTTCACATATATGTGTGTGTGTGTGTGTGTGTGTGTGTGTGTGTGTGTGTGTTTCATAAGTGTTCCGGGTCCGTCTGTCTCCGGTAGCGAGTTCATTAGAAGGGAATTAAAGCTGACATGCTGCGTTCCTGAGAGGGGAAGAAAAGCCAGTATGTTGGCGAAGGGGCCAGTTGTGGCCACATCTGAGCCCTGGTGATGAGGTTCTCTCTCTCACACAGACACACACACACACACATACACACTTAATTAAAGTCTTGTCTCCCCTCTGACAACCAGAACTGTTTCAACAGCCTTAAGGATCATCAACAGAAAATGTGGCGGCTTCAGCAGTGATTTCCCTTCTGTCAGGACAGACGCCTGCGTGCCATTCAGGCCTGTCATCACTGCAGCGCTATCTTCACACGCAAATGTTCACAATCAATCCACTCACACACTGGGAAACAATGAGCTTGCAACAAGACCGAACCACTGTGTCGGCCATATATCAAACAACAGGCAAGACGGCAAGTGTGCTTTAAAATAATTTGCTAGAGGGCGGATTTTCTAAAAAGTAGTGTTACTGCTGCCTGTACAGATGATTGCGCACACAATTTCAAACATACACACAGGGCTACTCGTACGAGACACAATATCCAGAGCGAATGGTAAACTCATCCAGGCTGAGCTGTCCAGCGACCAGGTCACCCGCCGTAAAAGCTGCTCCACACTCAGCACCGAGTTAGACTTTGGGTTGTTCCAGGATGTAAGTGGGCAGGAGGGTATAAGAGCGCTCTGGAGGGCATAAATCTCTGAAACACATAGGACTGTAAAGAAAAGTCTGCGCCTGCATGTGTCGCGTAGGCAGTGGCTGGCTGTGGTTGGGCTGCCAGAGGAAGAGGAGCGTTCCACGTTAACCCCGGGGTTCATCATCAAGAGCCCGCGCTAGATGACCATTAAATGACCCTGTCGGCAGAGGTCTGGGAACTGGTCGGCACCCATGACTGGCTGGAACCAGAAAAAAAAGGGGAAGAGTCGGTGCAGACGACAGAGAGTGGAGAGGTGAGGGTCACGTCTGCGGTGACCTTCACTGTCGGTGCCTCCCCGGAACGAGCCCAGTCCCGTCATGGTTGCTTTCAAACGCTAAACACACGGAGGGAGTGAACACACTATCAATGAGGGATTATCCTAAAGTAACCGCAACTTAAGGGGTAACATGCAGCTGCTGAAAAGGATGCAAAAACTTTGGAAGATGGAGGAACTAAGCTGTGATATCACACCCGCTAAAATTTCTTCATGGAGGTATTTGGCAATGCTGCTCGGATCTTTAAACGATGACACCGCTGGACGCCATGAATACGCGCACGTGTGCACAGTTAGAATCCAGTTAGAATAGTTGGGAAGTTGAGACTCATGAAACCCTGCTATTTACTGACACAAGGCATCGCTCTTTAACATTTCATGTTCTTTATGTTGGAGCATGCGTGTGCACGCAAGCCCAAGTTTCTGCACTTGAGGGGGGAAAAGAAAAATAAAGAGAAATATAACCCCAAAAAGACTTTTTAGGGAGCAAGTTTTTCCATTCCTTTCCCACCAGAAGTAGAAAAACACTTTTTAGACGTTAGGCAGAGCGCCCTCCTCCCGTCATATTTACACATGTTTTGACTGCATGGCGTCTTCCAGTTCAACTATATCAAGTTTATCTGTCTTGTCTATCGGCCTGTGGAATCAGGTGATCTAACATATCTGTCTGTGACACACATGCCCACACACACACACACACACACACCCCAGTTGGTGTATCCAAGCTTGCTCCTTCGGTCTGTGTTTTCTTTCCTTATCCTGCGCAACGATCCCTCTCGTATCTTAAAAGCCCAGACTCCGTTCTGGTTGGATGAAAATAACTTTTCTATAACATTTAGAGACTCAAAAATATGATTTTTTTTTTTTTTTTGTGATCAGCCTAAACTCTAAAGTGAAGTTGATTTTTATTTCCAATAAAAGATGTCACAGAGGAGATCCCAGCAAACACTAAAGAGAGAAAAATATCCCAAAATGATCCCTGTGTAGGTGTAGCAGTTTGTAAATTATTACAACTTTATACTCTCTGCCTGTGGGGCCCCACTCTTTGGCCTCAATCTCCCTTCTCTGTCATGGGAGTACAGAATGTGCATGAACGTGTGTTTCACTGTTAGGACGTCCAAAACACTCAGAGTAAATCATGGTTTTTAATGACCAAAGCCTGGATACGTACAGTGAAAACCAATAAAAACCCGCCAAACACAAAAGATTTACAATAGGAAAGACTGACGGAAGGGGGAAAAAAAGAGAAAAACCAGAGAGAGCAGTCAGAGCGACGATCACTATCACAGCAATGTCATAAATCAGAGCAGAGGCCATTTGCATGTGTGAGTATGAAAAATTCTAAAATACTAATTCAAGCTTGGGCTGGAGGGTATTTAGGGGAGAAATCTACAAAAAAAAAACCAAAAGAAAAAAACGGAAAAACTGTTGCCGAGCCATGAACTGTGAGCTTTTTGCTGATGCCACATAAATACTTACATTTCTCTATGGAGGAAACTACTTTTTGTGGCCGTCCATCCAGAGGAACATTGGCTGAAAGTTAAGTATTCTAGTGATACAAATCCGATGTCTAAACACCCTTCACCCACACAGACACACACAGAAGCAACCTAGGCTCCATCAACCTGATGTTCAGTTTTTCAGCTGGAGAACCTTTAGAATCCAGCTAGGTACACAGAAACCTTGGAAAGCCCTGAGTGAGAGCCGAACCCAGAACCTCCCAAGCCCCTATTTCCATTTCCATAAATGTCAAGGTCTTCCCAGCAGCGTTGTTTCTGGTTATCAGCACTGTATGTCACAGACGAAGGGAGGGCTGTGATCTTCAGTGCATCAGTGTTTTTATTTCAGTGTGCAGGGTCAAATTACTCCCAGATTGCCTGGAGATCTACAGATTACCTTGACCTCTTTTAGAACTCAGGACAATCATGTGAAATGTCACTTGTGAATGACCCCCTGAGCTAACGAAGATCTCTCTCTCTCCCTCACACACCCTTAACTCGGATTCAAGGAGCTCTTTTATACTATACTATTTTTCCTCCATTCCTCTATTTATACAAAATTTAATAAACAGGCAAGTTTGATATTTGTATGTCTGCGATTGTTCACACGAGGGATTGGTCTCTCTTTCAACAACGTGTGGATCATCTGACTCCGATGGGCGCAGTGCCCAGCTGTGTCATCTGCCTCGTCCCTCCTGTTAATGAGAAGAGCCACTGTGTGCAGAGTCGACAGGCCGGTAAACCTCAGAGCGAACTGTTGTCTGACCCCTTCGGGTCACCGTTGTCACCCACCATGTCAAAACTCCTGCAGTCATCAGAGGTTCACCATGGAGATTTCTCCAGTTTTAATGTAAAGGTAAAAATTCCTAGAAAATTCCTATTTTTTTTCCTAGTAGAAAAAAAAAAATCAGATTTGTAAAGAAAAACTGATTACTGCAGGCAGATAAATGCTTCCTAAACAGGAGGACACAATCAGCTGATTCCAGAGATGGTAAATATGAGAGGTTCCTCCACAGATGACAGTTTTATGAGAAACAAATTGACCTATAAAAGAGCAAAGTGTTGTGAAAGAACAGGTAGGAAGTTAATAATATACTTTAATCTTAGTTGTAACATGTCATTATGTGTGTCTGTGTGTGTTTTGTCACACCAAGAATATGAACTTCTGCTTTGTGTATTATTACAGATCTAGTTCCCACAGGAGAACCCACTGTGGACTGTCTGTGGATGCTCCTCCAGCTCCCTCTCCCCTTTTCACCCTCCTTCTTTAAAGGGCTTCTGGATGTGTCTCCAGACCAGCCACACACACCGCCGTCAAAGCATGTTTAGGTGTGACGGCTGAGACGTGGCGTTGGTGGGCAGAGGGGGATGCACACACAAAACGCGCCTGCATTTACATGCAGATACACTGAACAGTCACAAAGAACACTTTCCATCCTCACTTTTTTAGGTAGGGCTGTCCAAACAGCGAAGGATTCCCAAACCTGCTTCCACGGCCTCCTTCTATTCACGCTAACTGTAATAAATTCAATAAAAATACGACTGACGCTATATATTCCAATAGCACTGTAATTATGAAATTCAGAACGTAAACACCCAGCAAACATTCAGGAGACCACTAAGTTTCTTTACCGAATTCTTCATCTTCCCAAGTTTGGATGTTTACAGAATTTACAAAAAAGGGAAGAAGGGGAAAAAAGTTATTTCTAATTCTCAGTGTAGCTTTTGAAGCCTACAGCTAGTCTCACAGACCACCACACGCTGGTTTCTGCAGAGAAGTTGGCACAATTTTATCTGAGCTGGAAAACGTACTTCAGTGTTGGTTGCTCTTTTCTGGCTGTTGCCTGCTGAACTTTGGTGCCTCAAGTAACAAAACAAAACACATGAAACAACAAAAGCCCAGCGCCACGCTGTGATCAACCAACCGCACGTCAGACGGAGACGCGCTCGCCCTTCTGAACAGACGGAAGAACGAGAAATGTGAGCGTGTGTTGGCCATGGCTTCTTCAGTGTTTTCCTACGCCTTCAATTTGTATCTATAAAAAACCCCAAAAAGTTCCATAAAAATGTTGTAATTGAAGCATGTGACATCAATGAAAATAGACTCCTAATATCAAACCATAACACTCTCTCTTCACTACTCACCGTCACCCCTGCTCAAGGTTTCTCCCTGTTAAAAGACACGTTTATGGAAGGCTTCCAGGGACAATCTTGTTTGCAACAGACGCCATATAAAAAAGGCCAAAATGATTTTAGCTAAATTAAGTCAACTTTTTGAAACTAGCTTCATCTAAACTCTAAAGCTAAAAGGTATCACCATCCAAATCATCAGCGTTTCATCTAATGGTCACACTGTTTAAACTAATAAAACATTAACTCCTGTGAACTCAATCAATTGTCAACAATAGTGCAGATAAACTCCAGAAATGCTGGGCTAAGCTTGTACATCATCAGTGGGGGTGAGAAAATATGGTGGGAAAGCAGAGAGTAATAAAAGCTTGCAAAACAAATATTTAGGCGTGAATGGGCACGCATGTAATAAATGTGCCCGAGTAAATCAGATCAAATCCGGAACGACAAGAAAGGAGTCGGGACTTACGTGCCAGAATGTGGGAAAATGTCTTTCTTGGAGAAGTGACAAGACAAAGAAAAATCTGCGAAAGTGCTTTCACGGGTTTGGGCAAACTGGGCAGACGTCGCTGGTCCCTCTGGGTCAGCGACCATCTCGGCGTCTTTCGGCAAACTACCGCAGTTAGCGCATTTACAGCCCGCGTGCCAGTGGACGACTGGGCCCTCCGCAGACGCAGGACAGGCAGCGAGAGAAATCATTTGCAATAATTCAATTACATAAATACAAAGAATGCAGATTTTTTTTTTTTTGACTAAAATGAAAAACACCCCAGATTCATCTTGGTTCTTATCCAAATAAATAATTCAGTATGTTCTATATTTATACTACTTGAACCGGATACTGTAGCTCTTCTTTTAAAGTGAGTAACAGCTATCATTAAGTTGTCATGTGGCATCGGGGTTTGAACATTTCTTTAACGCCTTTTCAGAATGAAGAAAAGCTGCAGCTCTTCTGCGGAGAGGCTGAGTTGTAGAGATAAGAGAGGTGCCGCTCAGTCAGGTTTGTCCTCTTTTATTCAGCTTTTCTTTTAAAGCAGTGTGGGCGTTTGACCCCGGAGAAACAGTGGTGCGTTTCTGCTGTGCCCACGAGTGAGGAGTCACATCTGGAACCTGGAGGACATGCGTGAAACCATTTTTCTATTCCTGCAATTTACTGTAATGCCTTACAGATGTTGCCAGCCGTGTGCATGTGTGTGGAATCATTTCTACATGAAGAGAGCGAGAGAGGGGGTGACCCCAGGGCAGCTATCAGCAAGTGAAGTGAACAAAACACACCAGCCTGGTTAAGATTTCCAGCGCAAACGTTTTAGATTAGACTGTTCCGTGTTTTTTTTTTTAAAAATCAAAATCTCTGCGTTCACATCTGCAGCAGAAGCCAGTAAATCGGATCATCTCGGATCCGATTAGATGTCTGCATCAATATTTTACACTTCCACCCTAAATTGTGCACCGAAAACGCACAAAGTTCAACTAAGGAGTTGAGTCAAACTCAGGCAACAGTCCAATTAGTCAGCCACTACTAGTCAAATAAAACACAACCACCATCCTGGAGGAGACGCACGTCTCCTGCTTCAAACAGGCCGCGCAGGTGAGCATACAATTGAATAAATGAACTTTAAAAAAAGCTGCTCTGCGGCAGCACACGCTGGGGTGGCGCAGCTCTCCAGCGTCGCCTGCCCGGCCTGCGTCCCACCCCTCCCACCGAGGATCCTGCGCTCCGCTCGCAATAAAGCGCCTTCTGTCCGCGGAGTCGGCACTTGCGCGCAGCATTCCTTGACGTGGAGGCTCGCGAACCTCTCCAAGGATTTAACGAAGAGCCTCGGTTAATGAGCGTAATGTCTTCACGGAATCTTTTTTAAGAGCGAAGGAGCGAGGGAGAGAGGGGAGGAAGACGGAAAAGTTGCAAGTCTGGAGTTACGCGGTGAACTTTCTGTTCGGATAAAGTCGGAGCGCCGCTGCGCTCACAAGCTCCTGGAAGCACAGGGTAAGATTCCTCTCTGTTCTGAGTTTATCTGCTCATATATCAAGTAAACATATTCAACTTTTGTTTAAAATGACCGATCGAGTGAACTATCGACATGCACAAAGTCACTTCAGTGGATCTTTAGCGAAAATAAAAGGAACTCCCAAACTTTTGTATTTGTTTTTCACTGAAGCAAATCCAGACCAGCGCTGTCTCTGGATCTATGTAGGTGTTACGCACCTTTCTAGGTTTTCAACCCACTACTTGATTATAACAAAGTTAAGTTTGAACATAGATGCGCAACATCTGCTTGAAGCACAAAATCCAGCTCAACAGGCGCAAAAACCCAGCC
This sequence comes from Tetraodon nigroviridis, assembly GCA_000180735.1. Taxonomy (NCBI): domain Eukaryota; kingdom Metazoa; phylum Chordata; class Actinopteri; order Tetraodontiformes; family Tetraodontidae; genus Tetraodon; species Tetraodon nigroviridis. The sequence continues at coordinate 79,273 of CAAE01014593.1, forward strand.
ACGCATTTCACGCATGACACGCGTTGCCGCAGATATCTGCATTTTCTAATATCCAGAACAGTGGCATCGGGACAGAGTTCATTCGGTAGTAGGGGACTACCATAGGCGTGAGCAGCAGCCTGGTGCCGAACCGCAGCGCGCACGGACGGAGCCGAGCGTCCAGACCGCGCCGAGCGCAGCGGCTCCTGCAGCCGCAGGAGGGACATGCCGATGCACAAGTTCCGACAGGCTTGATGTGGAAGTAAAATTACTTACAATTAGTAAAATGATTAATTCCATTATTTGGTTTTTGGATTGTCTGAGGAATATGATCAGAGGCGACGTCCACAGTTCCTGACTGTGGCTGATCACTAATCTTGTGTTTTCCACAAGTGTGGAAAAGACTGAGCCTGGCTTCAGCAGTGTAGGATGAGATAATAAACCTGTTTTTTTTTATAATAAATTATGTAGGTGCTGAGTTATTTACCACCACACACAGAAGACAGAGAACTGCTGGGTGAGGCTGGGTCAGTCCTGCCAGAGTGATTGATGCCTAAAGCTGTGAACCACTGCTGGTGTTACACAGTATTTTAAAATTAAATATAGTTAATGACAACAAGGCACAGCAGCCAATGTGCACTGAAGTCGCACAACCAGTAGAGTTCCAGAGCCAGTGACTAATTACAGCGGCTCGGACCTTCAGGGGCTCGGACTTTAAATGCTCAAATGAGAGTCATTCACCCGTAGTTGCTGCTGAGAAATGAGTGAATTTTAAATAAGATTTTTTAAAAAAATCACTAAAGATTTTAGATTATCCTCAAAATCCTTAAAGGACAACACCAACCCTCTGATCGTTTCTTTACTAATACTGTTTAACTGTTGATCCACCAAGCAGAGCTACAACATCTCCCAAAATGTCAACCTGAAGATTGAAAGTTTAAGATGTTTAATTGGTGTTAGGACATTCCTCTGACACCCGCCCCCCCCTGCAGCCGTCACATATTAATGCTGCCCCCACTAACGAGAACAGCAACCTTTCCTGCAGGCGATGTCAACCGCGCCGATGGCCCTGCTCCCGGCTCGTACGCCAACCTGCCGCTGGTTTCCCTGTGTGTTTTCCCCTAAGGATGTCATTATGCTGTAGAAGAAGCTACAGGGTCACTGACGGTTGATAGTTGTGGTAATTTATCTACGTTAAACTAAAGTGGAGAAACTGGCTGGGTGGACGTAACACTAACAGGGGGTAATTGTGAACGTGTGCAGGTCTGCGGCGCTGCCTTTGACTCCACACAGCTGGCTGTTGTGTTTGTACAGTCACTTGTTGACACTACACCAATTCTTCCTGCAGCCATCAAGATGTGGACAAATGACGAAAGACTTCTTCATGCCACCCTCCGGGGAAAGATAAAGTCACAGTTTGTCAGACTGTTTTAGAGTGGGGTAATGAACGGCACCGTTTGGGAGGCCACACATGTAGCTGCAGTGTTTACACACTCGTGTTTTGCAGATTATTGCGCGCCCTATGGTGGCACTGTGAGGTGAGGTGCGTTGCAGAAGCATGACGTGTTTTTCCATCTTTGCCGTTCAGGACATGTCTGCCCTCAGATGCTGGTCTGTGGATGGAAAGCATAACTAAGACACAGAGGTCGCGGAGGCAAATTTTCAAACAATTACTATGACAGCAAAGTTAAGACCACAGAACTTTGTTTACCACGGTTCTATTGGAGCGTAAACCGAACAAAAAAACAAAGTTTAGCCTGCAGGAATTCCTGGCTCAATACGTATTGTCTCCAGATGTGGTCCATCAATTGTTGTTATTTACCAAAAGACACACTGAATGCTCCCATTTTCTTTCTCAAAATAAGCTTCAGGGATCCATTTTGTACCAATTAGAAGCCACGCTGAAGCATCCAACACCGGGCATTGGAGGGATTAGAGGGTTAAAAGTCAGGTGCTGAAACAAGGACTCCTGGCGCAGGGAGGAGTGAAAGAATAAGGAGAGATGGAGGTGGAGGTGGGAGAGGAGCGCTCACGCAGCAGGCAGGCAGAATGGAGTTGACAGGGGAGAAAATGGAACGAGTGTGTGGATATGTTTGACAGGGAGGAAGCGGGGAAGAGTCCGTATTAGAGCAGCAGCGCCTCTAACGCAGATGTGTCACACCAAAAAGCCCCCGGCACACACACGGCTGACCCCGAGGCATGTGGAGGCGCAGCCCATCCCCGACGCCTGCCCCGAGTCTGCCAAATGATGCTTTCACAAGAACCACTTCAAAACGGGGCGTAAATAAAAAAGGCACAGGCAACAGGATCTGAAAGCTCGAGAGCACCCCAGCTTGAGCCCAGACCCCAAATAACCCCTGACACACACTTCCACCAGCACGCACGCGTTTTTTCTTTAAAGCAAATGTGCATCAGAATGAAGTAAAAATTTAACATCGGCTCTGCATTTAACAAAAAAAAACACCCTCAACTCTTTTAGCAGGAGCGGAGTGAGGGGGAATGAGTGAGGAGATAGGATGAGAGGGAGGAAGCTCATCCCAGAAAGCCACCGCAAATTGCTACATTTCAGTGAGTCTATAAAAAAAGAGAGAAGGGCTCTTAATCTCAGGCTGTAATTACCACTGTTCAGCACTGTAATTTGGAAATGAGCCTTGAACCAGATATTGTTGGTTAGGAGGAAAACGAGGGGCTCACGTATTCATACCCACACCGTGTGATCAAACGCAGGCGCCGCACGCACGCGCCTCAGGTCCAGACCAAGGTCGACAGTTCAAAAAACCAAATGAACATTAATGTTGTTTCCGCCAGAGGCAATGAAACAGAAAGTCAATAAGTGAGGTGTCACAAACAAACGTCTGCACGTATGCGTGAATACCACCTATCCGCCCAAATCTGAAGCTGAGCGATGGCGTTGCCACACGTTTCAGCTTGTCGCACCATATAAGAAGCAGTGTACGGAGCAGAGAAGCACCCCCACAGCACCACAGGCAGTTTGTCGATCCCACCCATGCAGGTTTACTGCTTTGACTAAACGCTTTTCAGACTATAATTTGTTAAAACTGTCGACAGCCCCACGTGACGTCTCCACAACGCGCCTCTGGCCTTAGAGCTCAGCCCTGTCATGTCTTTGAAGGGACACAGATGAGTGAAGGAATAAAAACTGCAGCAGTGGCAGTGTGCAGTCCACACCAATGAAAAACCAAAAGTCCTGTGGGAAGCGGAGCTAAAAGGCCCACAAAGAGTGGAAAACTGAGTTTTATCTTCTTTCAGATGTGCTGCAGCGGAGTATTAATCATTCCCATCCAGCTCGAGTTGAGCATCATTCTGTTAGCATGTCCAGACACAAACAGAGCCCTCTGTACCACAGGTTAGCATCAGACATTAATCAGCGAGATGGGTTAGCTTAGATAAAGAGAGGCTTCAGTGTGCAACACAAGTCGGTGCAATGAGTCATGTATATCACTTTGTTTTCCACTCTTTCAGCAAGCAAATCTGTGGAAATCTTTCAGTGGAATGCATCTGGGGGGTCAAGGGTTTATCAGGAAGTCTTGGTAATAGAAAAGAAGGGAGCATCTGAGTCTGTCATCTCTGAGAGTGTTTTATAACTATTCCTTGAATTGGGTATGTTCAAAGTTTGCCAGTTAGGAGATACTTGGCTCCCAAAAACAACATCTATCAGGCGTCATATCTATCTGATGTCAACTAAATCAAAAATAACACAATGACAGAGAAGACACGGGCAGACGCTTGAGGATCCATAAGCTCGGGGTAACCATGAAAATTAAAGTTGTTTTTCTCACATGATCTTTAATGATCACCGCAGAAGATCAGGAGGGCGAAACTCAATCATGCAGAACACACCAGAAACCAAGCTATAAACATGGCCTAACACACACACACACAAACACGCACACACATGCATGCTGATGGACTGATACCGCAGAACGAGGAACTGACAGAGGGAAAAGTGGTCAGCCTGCATTCTTCCTCTGCCGCTCTCTAATACCCTTGTGCTGCCACACGGCCCACCGGCACTCAGCACGCTCCCGCACACAGCTGGAATCTGACCAATTAACAGGAAAATAACTTCCTGTTTTGCTGGGAGGCTGTTAATGTTGCACAGCAGGGCTCTAGATTCTGAGCATGAAGAGAGGTGAGAGAAGTAATTGCAACATGTTTGGCTAACAGCTACCATTGTCGTTTCAGTTCCAGGGAAAACAATCTGAAACCAGGAAAAGCAGCAGAAGCCTCTGCACAGGGTGAGTCCAGTATTATGAAGCGGTAAATAGGATGGCCCTCGAATTTAAGACAAACATGCTGTCATCACCAGCAGTTTCCATCACAACACAAACATGTATGAATGACAAAAGTGGGAGATGAATCATCAGAACTAGTTTTGATGTCAGTGAAAAACACACAAAACCAGACAGTGCACGCTGTCGTCACGGCGCTAACACCCAGCATCCTCCCGGGTAAAAGAACGAACATTACGGAAATGTACTCTGATTAGAGTTTAAAGATGTAAGCTGTGTGTATTTGTTCGATTAGCTCGTCTAGTATATACTGCCAAACTGTCAAAGTGTCAGCTATTTATTTTACGTACCTTAATAACATATAGTGAATTTCCTGAGCCTCAGGACGGGGCTAAAGATCCTTCCGTGAAGGAATTTGTGTGTGGTGGGTCTATTTGCTGACAGTAAATCTACTGGCCATGCTGCTAACAAGCTACACATGGATTTCCCTTCACAACGATCGAAAAAACTGTTACCAATTCATCTATTCATCTACTGTTCATGTTCCAGTCTCCTTAAAGCCCTCAGACCATGACAAATGTGCTTCATTTCCTATCAAAGAAATTTGAATATATTAACCTAAAAAAAACAGGGAAAGTCAAACAGTGCTCTAAGATATTATTATAGATGTTTAAGTTAGAGTTAATACTGTTAATATTTATTCTTGAAGGCAAACAAAGATCTAAGATCTAAGAAATGTGTTCTAATACAGCAGAACTTAATCGACCACAGAGCCTCACACAGGGATCCATTGTCTTTGGTTATGTGTGTGTGTGTGTGTGTGTGTGTGTGTGTGTGTGTGTGTGTGTGTGTGTGTGTGTGTGTGTGTGTGTGTGCTCATTTGTGTGCGACAGGTCAGCTCAGGAATCTGCTCACCTAAAGTGTGAGTAAGCAAGCAGTTGTGGGGGGCCAAAAAGTACAATTTATTCCTCCTTATTTTTACCGTAGCAACAGCTTGATCAAGTTTAATGTGTCTGCTAACAAATTTTCATGCTAGTGGACGGGGTCAGGGTCTAAAAAAAAGCGTGAAGCTGCATAATTGTAACAGAAGATGCAAATGAAACAGTTTCTCCAGTGTTGTTAGAAGTTTGAGAAAATCCTTTGTCACTACTCTCCTGAGGATCAACCCTGCACTGCGCACCTGCTTCAGGCAAATTCTGGAACAGGGGGTTTGAGCAGACGTTTAAATAAGCTGCTGCTGACTGACGGCTCTACCTAGGCAGAAATATGACCGTGGGTGACTGACGTCTAATGATCCTGTCAGGTCATGACTGCGGATTGATCAGGGCAGATGTTTTTGGTGAGGATGAGGGAGTTAACAGTCTGCTTAGGAGGTAAATACAGGGCACCTGAAGCCAAGGAGGAGGAGGAAGTCACTGTTGGGGGTGTTGAAACTGTTTAGCATGCTTTTCCAGAGTCTCCTCAGTGCTGGCATTCATTTCGCAATAAATTCCTTTGTGACAGCCTTATCAAGAGCAGCAATCTCAAATTGCCATCCATCTTGTTTTTGCAGCACACGTCTCGGTGCTTGTCTCTTAATCACAGATGTCCTCAGGCCAGAGAGGAAGACAAATCAAACTTTAACTCTAATTTAATTATGGGCTGTTTTGTGATACAGGAAAAAAAACAAACAAAAAAAAAACAGGCGACATTTCATCATTTCCCCCATTTCATCAGTAAAACCCCTCATCAATCGCTCCACCTTGCTGTCTATCTCACACCTCCACACTCAACGCTACATTTTTTACTCTCACAAAGTTTCCAGCCTCACAAACACAGTTGCATAGTTACCCAAAGGCCCTGTGGGGCTGTTGTGGCAGGCAGAGGAGACAGACCTCCATCAAATTCCTGTCATACTCTCCGTGGCTACATAAGCAAACCTGAGTGATCGAAGGAGCAGCTCAAGACAGCCGCAGACAGTTGTGAATCGGGTTCGAGTGCTGCCTGTTATTTGTCTTGTGTGAAACATGTATGGTGAGATACTTGAGAAACTTGTAAGTGGTTATAGTATCTTGTTATCTGTATCTATCTAAGTTGGACTGGAAAGGTGATCTGTGTGTACAAGCACACGCGGAGGGTGGCAAACGTGTCATTTTCTAGTGTTTTTTCAGAGACACTGTTTGTCTAACAAGGAGAGGCAGCCTGTCAGCGGGTCTGCCTGCCTGCGGCCTGACTCATCAGCGGTCTGTCCTGGTCTCCGCTGTGAGCTTTTAGCAGTAAACAACAAACATTTTTATACACACAGTCACTGTTGCCGTGTCTTATCCTCTTCACAAGTGCTGCTCTTCACAGCCAGTTGAGTTTTAGGGAACCTTTCTGTGTACAAAGTGTTGCACTGACTGCAGCAGAGTAGGTGAATACCGTCAAAACGTCATCAGCGTCAAGCCGAATGACAACCGAGTTATGTAGTTGCAGTTAACTTGTAAATGTGTCACGAGGTAGAGGGCTGGAGCGTGCACACCATGCCTGGCTTGTGGCTGACTGATAAAACTGGTCCATCCAGGTGTCTCAACACACACACACACACACACACACACACACTGTGCAAACATGTCTCTGTCCCCACTCCAGGCCAGGTTCTTTCAAGTGTTTGTCAAAAGACGTCAGAAAGAAAGGCTTCCTTTGTGTGTCGTTATCTAGAAGACCATCTCTTCCCGCTGCTCAGGTTAATAGTGGCCGTTTTTTCTTCATGCTCGTCCAACTGCGGGTTGCTGCATAATAAAATATAAGTCAGAGACGGTGTGTTTTTGTGCCACTCAAATGTGACAGATTGAACCCAGCTCAAACAAACCCTGCGGTGCAGTCAGGTCGTCCACCAGATGTGCAGGGCCAGATGAGAGGCTTCCTGATGCCTAACCGACTTCAACGGACCCAAGAAACAGGGTTGAACAGAGAAATCAGAAATCAGACCAGTGCTCTGGTGTGTGGAAATACTATGCTAGTGTAATAGGAGATTCTTGTGGTTCAAATCTCAGACAGACATCTTTGTGTGCAGGAGATCTGTGACCGTGACCTCAACGGCTCTGTCCTGAAAGGTCACGGGGATGGGTGCAGTGATGAAAGCTGGGTGTCGGTGTTGAAAGAGGGAAAAGCTGCTTCTCTTAGGGTCCCTAAAATTAAAATCAAGTTGGGCATTAGGGATTCATGGTGCCCTGCAGGTGTGGAGGATTCACCATTTTTGCTGGTGAGGAGCAGTCCGCTTCAGAGGTACAACTGGAGCTGAGTGTGTGCCAGTCTCAGAGAGGATCTGTTATCGGGAGTGTCTGTGCAACAGTTAGAACAGAGGACACGGAGTAGTGAGCAGCAGTGGAAACACTAATCTGCAGGATGACCTCTGACCTCTGAGGAGTCACTCTCTGCCTCAGTGCTTTGTCGATGCTATCTGCAATGACTGGTTGGTTTTCTTGTCTACCTTCAAAGCCCTCTTGTGTTAACATTTTCACATCAAACATAGCTTTTCATCTCGCGTAAAATGTGACTAATGCAGACATGGGACGCGTAACTCCTATAGTGCTGCAAAGACCCAGTCTGAGTTCCACTGCTACATTACCCTCCCAGTCACCCCTGGAATGTATATTATGCTCTCTTTCAAGTCCTCCAGATGTAGTGTCATACTTCACACTGTCCATATTTGTAGCCCTACAAGCCATAAATCCTGAGAAGAAAAGGCTGTATTTCCTCACCAATACTTGAAGACTTTATCATTAAACTTGAAAGTGTATGTGTGTTACGCCCCAGTCTAGGTTGGGCTAAAATTATCCGGAAAGCCTCGTTTGTCCAACAAATCACACAACGCCTACAGCCCATAATTCCCCTTCATACAGCCACAAAGCCCAGCAGTGTTGTCAATGACAGACACAATAAAATTCCCTTAATTCCAACAGCACACCTCTGTCATGTTTACATTTGTACTCCGGCGGTTTCATGGAAATGTAACCAATGAAATACTTTGCTGCTTGTTAGGTTAACAGAGCTGACATTTATAGGCTCATAGCTTGTGTCTGACGGCTGAAATAGGCCCTCTCGCTGATGTCCACCAATGCTCGTTATCACTGCAACCACAGTTGCAAGACTTTGCTGTTGACAGATGTAACAATGTGACCCTGCGCTACTGCGATAAATCTAATATTTCATTCTTGTCAGCTCACCCACAGAAGTGTGAGCCGCACAAAACAAGCATCCTTTAATAGAATTTAAGAGGCCTCTTTAGCAGAAGTATGCACTCTTGTGTGCAGCCTTATCACCTTACAGCAACTTGGCGCAGCGCCTCCATGTAGTCTCCGACTAAACCTCCTGTGTTATGCAAGTTCACAGTGACCTACTCCTGCCTTGCACACATACAGACATGCACACACACTCACATCTAAACCCACCTTCACAGATCCCTCCATTTTGGCCTTCAGCTCTCAAGATAAGAACTCTTGACGCTTGGCCTGCTGGGATTTAATTGGCAAAGCCTACTTCACCTTCCCAAAGCCAGGTCTTATCTGCCTCGCTGCCCCCGCTGAC
>CAAE01014593.1:91664-122886 GCA_000180735.1 Tetraodon nigroviridis
CAAACTTCAGGCAACCAGCTGACATTGTTACCTGCTCTTGTCATGCCCCAGCTTCTGTTGCTGGACCTTCGCTTTAATGCTGTACCCAGCTTGGGTCCTTCAGACCTCCAAACACCAAATCTAGAGTCACTAAAGTTAGGGGGTGTGGGACTCACTGGCCTGAATGAGGAGCTTATTGGAAGCCTAAAGAACCTCCATGAATTAGACATCTCTGAAAACCAACTAAACTCTTTCCCCTCTGTGCTAAAAGAGACCCTGGGACTCAAATACCTCAGCTTGGCTAGAAACCCAATGGGTCCTCTTCAGGTTCAGGACCTTCAGAATCTTGGAGAGCTGCAGGAGTTAGACATTAGTGGCCTTGGCCTACAGGGGCTGCCAGAAGAATTCTCACAGATATTACCCCACCTTAGAAAGCTCACAATAGCGGAGAACCCTTTCAACTGCCTCTGCACATTATCGTGGTTACCGAGATGGCTCAGAGTCCAGAGCATTATTCTGGAGAGAACAGAAGAGACCCGGTGCCATTTCCCACCTATTAACGCTGGCAAGGTGTTGGAAAGGTTGGACCACAGGGATTTCGGCTGTCCTACAACAACAACAGTCACCACCAGTACTGCCAAAACTGCCACTACCACGTCTGTTCCTGTTACAACCATCTCAAGTACTACGAGAGTCATCCAAGTCCCCAGAGTGAGTGACAACCCCAAAGACACAGATGACGGTTCTCCCCTGTCTGCTGTCCCAGCATCCCCCAGCAGCGTTGATATAGATATGAAGAACTTCTGTCCCTCTCACACCTGTTTGAATGGAGGAACTTGCCATTTGGACCAGCATGGTCAGGTAAAGTGTACCTGTCCACAAGGCACCTCTGGCTTGTACTGTGAAATCCAAGATTATTACCCACCTTCACCAACAAATGCTGAAGTACCCATGGCAACTGTCACTGTGGATGCACCAGACATTAGCTCACATCAAGCCACAGCAACCTCAGTCCTCTTGGATCTTCACCGTTACATCAAAATGCGGCCTTACATCCGGGGAATCCGCCTGACCTATCGTAATCTTTCTGGGCCAGATCGCAGGCCAATTCAACTGAGCCTCCCAGCATCTTTCCAAGAGTACACACTCAGAGGCCTAAAGCCCAACTCTACCTATGCTGTATGCGCTAGTCCACTCGGCGCCCCTAGTGGCATTGACAGCATCTGCACTGAGGCTCAAACAGTACCTGAAAGTGCCAGGCGTCTTGACGCACGGTCCGATGAGCAAAAGTTCACCACAGTGCTGGTGCCAGCAATTGCAATTCTGCTGTTGCTGGTTTTTATAGCGATAACAGTTGGAGTAGTATGCTACATTCGCAGGAGGAGGGCCAAGGGTCATCTGGACCTGGACTGTGAGCCCTCTCAGCATGAGACAGACAGTGTCAAAGCTGGCCTGGACAATGGGGCACTGCCTCAGAAACAGCCTAAACTTATGATCCTTGAACCTGCTGTTCAGAATGGGAACCTGGAATATGAGGTGCTGCTACTACAGGAACACTGTACATCAAACAACAACACATCTTTCCATAAACCCTGCTACTTTTGACACTTAAGCTCTTGTTGTCCCTGATGAAATGCACAGAGCAGTAACTGTTTTTGTGAGAGGACTCCAACAGAACGACCAAAGTGTAAATGCCTTCTAACTGTCTCGATAGGCAAGTTAAAACAAATGAGCTGTTAGGCTTTAAAAAGGCATCTAAAGTGTCTCTTCCTAGTTGTCACACACACCTTGTGTCAATATTTATTTTCTCGTATTGCTGGAATAATCAGCTCTCATGCCATGTGGCTGAAACTGATCATGGGTTGTCATTGCTTGAGTCCTAGAGGGACATAGTGACACAATACCATCTTTCTATGTTTTTAAAGGTGTGTGCACTGAAATGAGGCTGTGCTGCCTTCTGCCATCACACCAAAAGACTATCAGCAATTCTTTTTGCTGCACGTTGGTCCTTGGTACTCATCCAGGAATTAGCGCTTGCTGTGAATGACACCAGATGAAGTCACGCAGAAAAAACAGCTGATGCTTGTTTTGGAATTGTCTTCTGTTTTTAAATGTACATTTTTATACTTGTGTTTTGTTTTGTTTTTTTTTTAATCGTGAAACACGTGCCCTCGCACCCCCACCTCTTGTGACTAACAGACAAAAAAAGCAGCTTAAAATCTTTGAAGATTAAAACATGTTTGGTACAAGCAAAGTCAATCAGAGAGCTTTGCCTCCAGAGTGTCAGACAGTCTAAGTAGATGTGAGTCCGGAGAGACTCGAGACTAAATCTCCTTTCTTGTTTCTAAAGTCCTTAGAGTGTTTAACCATCATGAAGCGAGAAGGTAAGTAGGATTATAGAGAGTACAGAGGGAAGCACTTGACTGAACCTCGTCTGTTTGATGCAGCATTGGGTTACAGCCAGGTAACGGTTTGCTTTAAGTGAGTAAGCATTCCTCCGACCAAACTACACTACAAGTAGAACCTGAATAACTTTTCATTAATGACAACTCCCTGGTCAATAAAAAATTATAACCAGTAGACATATTGTCTGTCCAACTGAGACAGACAAGCTCAAAGTACCCCTTTGTGTGTGTGTATCTGGTAACATCAGTGATAATGCGAGCACATGTTCTGTCTTGTGCAAAGAACTGCAGACATCAGGTTGCTATCAGTTACCCCTTTCCATGCCACAAACACACACACCCTGCCTAAAGAGAAACACACCAAACACACATCTGTGACTGTTTTCACAATCATCAGCTCGGTAATAAAATAGAAATGACCAACAAAAAATACATTAGATAACATTGCAACTGGAAATTTGACTGTAAAAACAATTACATTGGAGATAAGTAAAATATTTTCAATGTGATGATCCTTAAACTTTCCCTGTTTACTTTGGGAAACTCTTGTTATTTGTTGCTGTCTTTTGTAAGTCTGTGAATATATTTGTATAAAAAGTAATACTAAATAAAAGACCAACAGAAGTTGTGTTGAGGCTGTTTTTTCCTTATAAAAGGAAGACTTTTTTAAAAGAAGGTTAAGCTCATGTTCATCATTAACTTAACTATCTTTTAACCCGTCAATCAAAGATAAGGATAAAAAGCTGGTGAAAACAGCAGAAAAGAAAAAGTACAGTATTATCCGAGAATAGACTGTGTTCATCTGGACTTTAAATTTTCTTTTGGAACTTTTGGAATTTTCTTTTTCTTTTGGATTCCAAAAGAAAATTTAAAGTCCAGATAAACATAAAGTCTATTCTCAGATAACTATGACCTGGATGACTGAGAACCTACAGACATCAAGTACAGTGTTAATATGGGACTTGGCATAATGAGGGTCTCCTAAGAGTCTAGATACATGCTTTCAAAGACCGTGCACACTATTTACTATCACAATGACAATACAAGCGTGTTGGGCTTAGGATAGGTAAATCTATACCCTAGATTAATATTTTAGTTTTGCACTGAATTAATACAATGTGCAGTTAAAGTTCTGCACAAATTACAGGAAAGTTCAATGGATTACTAAAGTGGTTAAGACTGATCCTGACCGAGCGCGATATGTTTGAGCATTTACTCACAGCCACACGTGTCAACATGAAGATTGCTGTTACTTCTGCACCTGCTTTCCTTCAAACATGCTGAGGTGACTTTGATTTTGTTTTTAAAAGGTTACCTTAATTTGAGTTGTCAGATTGTTCGTTTCTTCTAAGTGAGCCTATTTAACTTCTGTGCCGTTCTGACGGACATCTTCCCTCGCCTGTCCCCAACTACCTACAATCACACTCCCACTCACGAGCCGGGTCAACATGCCGAAAATCGGCGGTGAGCATAACACGAGTTGCTAGGGTGAGTGTGCCTTTAGCATTCAGTGGTTTTTAGAATTCTACGTTACCATAAGGAAGCTGGAAGTAGAACATGGAAATTGGAATTATAGCCTAAATTAAAGGTAATTAGTAGATAAAACCACGGGGACTGACTCACTGGTGTTAGCCTAATGGGTAAGCATTGTTTCCAGTCCCCACAATAAACAGGCGGACCACCCATGCTTTTTACAAGATGGCTTCTTGCAAAATTGATGTAGCATCTGAGCAAATGCACTTACGCACACGCTCACAAGAAAATGCACACACACGGTGTGCCGGGAGGTGTGGGGAGGATCTTAGGGTCCTAATACAAACACATAAAACAGCACCGGTCCGTGTCATGCAGGCCTCATTTCATCAACCTGGGCGAAGAGGAAGTTTCCTGGTCAAAAAACAGGAGCTACAGTGTATCCAGGAGAGGATAACAGTCTCCTTCAGCTGTTGCTTTAGCCCTGATGTCCCAAGGTTCTCCTGGCAGGCATGTTACATTTCAAGTATAATATGTAGCTGAAATGTAAAATAATCACGAGCACACGTAAGCACACTGGGAGCACTTCAGGTGAATGTTGTTTCACTGCTCTCTTTCCTGGCATCTGCAAATGTTCATGTGCGTCTTTCTCTCCTTTCCTTCCATAAACCAGTCCCTCTTTTCTTTCTCTGGCTTTAATAAAAACCTGTCCCCTGGACTGGAGCCAGCTTTGACGCTCGCTCTCCCCCGACCTGAGCTGCTCAATAGGCCCCATTGTAGTATCAAGGGAGCCGTTTCACAATCAACAAAAAAATAATTCTGTGTGGAATTACTCCTTTGTAAATATTTTTAATTCCATCTTTCTGTTTCCCTCTTGTTCTTCAGTTTTTGGTTTCTGAATTATTTCCAAACTCCGGGATTCGAAGAAGCTCTAGATCGTGTGGCTGCAGGCTGTGTTTGTATGCCTTCTGTAATCCTTTTTCACTCGTCTTCTCCTGCTCTGCCTCACTGTTTTCCATCTCCCAAATAGCCCTGGTGCCCACTCAGCACAGCTGACCTCCTACTAACCTTAAACCAAGTCTCCAACCTCAGAGGAGTACTGTATTTACACTTGGCAGTTAGAGGCATTAAATTAAGCCTATAAAACCATAACATGACACATGACACACATCATAAACTACCAAAATATATATGAATGCATACATTTTCTGGGATACAATAAACTGTGTTGATGCAAATGATAGTGGAGCAGATAAAATAATCTCACACACACACACACACACACACACACACACACACACACACACACACACACACACACACACAGTTTAATTTCGGAATGCGCCTTTCTAGCTGCAGTTTTTGGCTCTCTATTTGTTCGATGGCAGCAGTTATTCCAAATTTTTTGCCCCATGTCCCCGCCCTGTAAATCTCTGAGAAACATTAATAAGTGATGAAGGCTGGCGTGCCACTGGTTCCTTTCATTCCATCCAGCTGTCACCCTGTGCCAGCAGCTGGGCTGCCGTGCTACAGTGAAATAAAGTGAAACACAGACAATAAATAATAAAGAATGAAAACCAGGAAAAGAAGGAAGAATTGGGCCCGAGGTATTTACTGACAAATATATCAGCACACACATGTAACTAATTTCATCTGCTGTTAGGTAGACTATTAATATAAATACAAAACAGGACTGTGATTTTCAAATTGAAGACATTTTCTCTTCATGTTATGCAAACAACTGTGACCTTTGGAATACACACATGCACTCCAGTCAACTTGAATATAGTGTGCTTGTCAGTCCAAATCCAGATCATGTCAAATCTCCGGGAGCAGAAGTTAAGTCTTTAACTTCTGACAGTTTTTTTTTTATGTCTTTTAGGTGGTTAACGCTGCACCCTTAAGGAAGTTCAACCACTAATTACTTATGATAGAATTCAAGTTTATGCAAAAGTTATACAAGTAAAAGTCCCCAATTTTGAAATTAGGTATCTTTTAAAGTCTGAATTTCATGTGTTTTCATATTAAGGAGTATTTAGAGTTGACTATAAAATGGAAAGTAAACCACAAGGTTTATAGTTTTGGCTAAGCTCTGAAAACAGCTCTACAGTCAGTGTTTCCCCTATATCAACACAATACAATATCACTGTACAGTTTGAGAGAGGTCACCATTTGTCACACATCCCACAAAACAGGCTGCAAACCATTGGACAGAGAAATAGGGTGAGAGGAGGATTAGGACATTTCCAGGTTGGAGTGACAGACAGTTGAGAGGAACCCGAAACAGGCCTGCCTGGTGTCGAAAACGATTGTATTTTTCCTGTGTGAGAGACAGACAAGAGGACTCAGAGAGCATCTAAACTGAACTGAGCAGGCACAGGAGCGCCTGGAAAAAGAAGCCAGCATACTTCTCATTTCTGAGGAATGACACATCGTA
The DNA here is from genome assembly GCA_000180735.1 of Tetraodon nigroviridis. Taxonomy (NCBI): domain Eukaryota; kingdom Metazoa; phylum Chordata; class Actinopteri; order Tetraodontiformes; family Tetraodontidae; genus Tetraodon; species Tetraodon nigroviridis. Next base: position 97,959 of record CAAE01014593.1, read on the forward strand.
GCTCTGAACAGTTAGATTCCCTCAAGGTTAACAAATAAGGGAACTGATTCCAAGCGGACAGACTGCAACAGCTCTTCCGCAACAATCAGGTCTCTCTGGGATGAGCAGGGAGAGGTTTTGAAGATAGTTAGCGCTGATTATTATTTGTTAACCTTGTGCAAACTTTGGAGGAAAGCAGTTGTGGGATGAGGTGGTTGAAGGTCTGGGCAAATGTTCAAAGAAGACATCAGTTCTGTTCCGGGGGCTCAAATGTGAATGTCAGTACGAATTTCTTTGAATTGTTGCTGACAAATGTCACACACACCTGGAAATCTACTCAGTGCTTTCTTGTGTTTCAAAGCCTTAATACTTTTAATCAAAACCTCTTCCTGGATATTAAAGTGGAAAAACCAAGGCAGAGAATCTCCTCTGGCTACGGCCCTCTTGGTTACTGCGTGAATATCTTAACCATGCACACGACGATGTTGACTTACTTTACATACTTCAATAGAAATGAGGGTAACTGGTTTGATGTGTTTACAGGTTTGAAACTCAACCCATATTTATCTTTCTCAGAGAGGAAGCAGAGGGGGATGAGGCTGACACAGCCTGCTTGGCAGAACCTTCCGTGTTCATCAAGAACAATATTAGCATGTAAATCAAATCTGTCAGAAAAACAAAACTTCTGCTGATTAAACTCTGATGCTTTAACAAACAGCGCTACACAGTGTCCTCGTCCAATGTTCCCTATTCCTGAAACTGATTTTGTAACATTACTAAAATTGTAGTTGCTTCTATCTGCTGTAAAACTGCGCCTGTGTATAATGTAAATATTTGAATGAGATCCGCGTGCGGCATCCTCAGGATACGTCGGAACTGTGCCTCTGGTACTCTTTTACTGTTTCTACATCTGAACCTGCAGCACAAACAGAAAACGGTAACATGGGTGATGTCAGGAGAGCACACTGGCGAGGAGTGAAGCAGTCAAGACTTTGAGGTCAAGCACACAGCCGCCTGACAAACCAGCAGGCATTCATCAAATGCTGCTGTGTACACATCCTGGGGATAACTTTCAAACTCACATCTCAACACTCACATCAGAGCCGATGTCGTGTATACACATCCGCAGACTCCAGCGTTGTTTGTGGCTGGAGCTCCTGTGTAATCTCAGACCGAGCCGAGCTGTGCCGTAACGTGGGTGGGCATATTACACGTATGAGGGAGAAAAGAAACATTCCAATTCAGCTATCATACTTTGACATTCTAAAAATAAAAACACTTCCAGGGAAAAAAAAAAAGTGCTTTAAATAGACAGAAGGCTACACGTGGCTTATTCTTTGAATTTAGCTGAATTAATTGATTTCAGCTGTGTTACTTCAACCCATGTGGGTGCGGTGGAGGGTGGCAACAGGCATAGTTTACCTTCCAGTAAGCCCTTTCATTACAGTAAGGGCTCATAGTGTCTCAGTGATTAATGGCATCATTCACAAACATCTCTAACAGGATGGGAAACCCTGTCAGTGTGGCTGAATGTGTCAGACAGAATATTTAAGTACAACCTCTCAGATGTACCATCACGGTGTGTCATTTCTGCCATCAACAATAGTTCATTTGAGAAATGCACATCAGTCAAACTAACTTTGTTTCCTGCGAACAAGCGATCACTTTCAGCAGAAAGAAAAGTGTTCACTCTCAAGAAGATAATGACTGTGTCAAACATCCTGCTCTGAAAGGGCCAAAGGTCCCTGACCTTTGACACCTGCATTTGAAGCCTCACTCAACAGAAATGGTCTGTCAACTTCCGGCCAACAAACACCTGTTTGTTGCTAATAACCGAGACTGAGTCATTACATAGAAACAAGCAAATAGCTGAGCGGCTAATCCCGTCTGTGGGGAGGGTCTGGAAAGTCACAAGTGTCTGGGTGCGGATTAGTGGCACGCTGGTGACCAGCAGACCAGTTAGGAACTACTGTGTGCTAGTACGGATGCTGGCTTACATATCCAGACTTGCTACTTTTAGAAAAGCAAAAGGTGATCAAATTAACAGCCTAACCATCTAAAAGCACTGACAAAAATAAAAGAATAAATCACTTATTATTAAAAAAACTGCCACCACAGACAGACCCTTTTCAGAAAAAAATAACTCATCATTTTTTTTTATTAGTCAGTAAAAACAACGCTGACAAGATGTAGCACTATAAGCTTAGAGAGAAGTAGGCAGTGGTTTGGCTCACAGCCTCTCCTAGGAAACTGTCCATCAAACAGCTAACATACAACAAACACATAAAGACGTCATCAATGAAAATATAAACCATGAAGCTCAAATCATCAAAATAAATAAATGAATAAAGGATAATGCAGTACAAGACTACGCCTTGGTGCAGCTTCTGGGAGGCTCTCCTTTGACTGCTCGTGCTTCTAAAGCGGCTGGTGGACGGCCATCCATCCTGCTTTGTTTAGTCACAGCCGGTAAGAGTCACAACTGTCCCGGTCTCGTTTGGCGAGTGTCAACCATTCTTTGTCTTTTTTTGACGGGGGTTTGCTGGGATGGGAGGGGCCGAGCGTGGCCGATCGCCACAGTCTGGGGAAAACTAACAACCGCACAAGACAAACATCATCGGTGACACCCGCTGGCGCTGTGACGCCGCGTGCCTGTGTGGGTGCCTGCCAGCCTAGGCTGTGGCCTGGGAGTGTGGACACAGCGGCTCAGTACCCCAGTGGGCTGCCCAAGTCGACCGGGTTCACCCCCGGTGGAAAGTCTGCATCAGCATGCATGGAGCCCATTGTGGATACGAGAAGGTAGCGATTCACCAGACAGCCCCCCACCCTCCCAACTAATGTAGCCATCACTTCCCAAGCGACCACAAGCTAAATGTATCCTCCATGCAAAGCAGAAAATAGCATAGCTGTGGGCAAGGAAAGAGGGGAACCACTGGAGGGAGGCTGATATAAAGGCATAAAAGTAGAGGGTTGAGAAGATGGGAGGGAGAGATGATGAATGGACAGAAAAGGACTGAAGTTATTATGGTGTGACCAATGAAGGAAAACAGAGCAATGCAATTTAAAAAGGGAATAAATATCAAAAGCGATGGCAAAGAAACGTGAGGAAACAGACAAAAAGGGGACTGAAAGACAGATGGAGCACTCCTGAAATACATAAACAGAAGAGAAAGATGAAGTGTGTGGTGGGAGGGGGGGTCCTCTCTAGTTAAACCACCACATATTTTCCTCTCGTAAGGGATATAATTTACCCAAAGCCACTAAAACAAGGTCAGCAATACAGAATACGGTGCCAACTCTATCTTGGTAGCCAGTATAATTTCTGCAATGTCTTTTACTCTAGTGATGTTCATTTTGTAGTTTATTTAAATATTTTCCAAAGTTCCAAATAGATTCAAAATACTTGTTTGGATCAAAAAGGTGAAAAAAATGTTTGATTTAATTGTTGTAAATGAAGTTATTTCGTAAATTTGCTGTTTAGATTTGCAGATTGTGAAAACCCCGTAATGTTTTGTGTTTTGTGTTTCTGGGACTTGATTTATTGTGTGTTTGTGGCTGGTGGTGAAGAGTGTACACATCGGGAGACAGCTGTGAATCCCCCACTTCCACCACAGCAGTGGACCATGGATGGACCGTCATGGGCAGGATGAGAAGAACACTTAAGAATAATACAGGCTACCACAGCGGTGTGTATGTGTGAATTTGCAATGCCACCAGTCCATCGAGTCCGTCTGGGTTTTTGTTTTTTTTTTTTTTCAGTCCACTGCTAATGAAAGGTTTGCTCACTAAAACACCCCCTCTGCATGCAGGTCAGGGTGAAAGACTCAGCAGCACCCATGGCTTTGTCCCTTTGGTCCTTAAAAAACAAGCAGTCTTTTAAATATTTTCCTGCAACCAGGCCTCCTGTTTCTTTGCAGGTTTTTTTTTTTTGCTCAGATGTACTTGTCTGAGGTGCCTTTGTGACTGAGTTGCTCTTTCAGAGAGCAGAAATGTAAAGAAACTCCCAGGATGAGGGAAAGTAGCAGGACACGGTCAACAAGTAGATACAACATGGGAAGAAGGAACACGGCTTTACAATGTCTGCACTGAGAGAAACTACTTCCTGGTGTGGAAGTCAGAAAGAAAGTAAACGCAAAGAACTGATAATGGTCATTAGTCATCACATTGGACACTCGCGTTGTTGTGACTTGTTTAGGATGAGCAGAGATACCATCTGAACAGAAAATAAAGGCAAACATCTAAAAATGGTGGACTGTGTTTAGTTTAAATGCCCTCTTTTCAAAGTATCACCTAGCTGCAGCTCAACACATGACCAAACACAGACACGGATGATTAATTGGACGACACTCCACCTGTCAAATCCTGCTGAGTGAAGCTGAATGTTTGGTGATGGCCTGCATGTGCTGCAAGAGATAAAGACACGGCAGATCCGTCCAGACATGTGTGAGTATGACCGCACTAGATGCAGGGAGGAGAACAAGTGCATGTCTCTGGTGGTGCGTATGCGGGAGGGACAGGCCTCTCCAGTTTGTTGGAAGTGGTGAATGTAGTCCCTCCAGTTCATGGCTGGGCAGCTGTGTGAGAGCCACCTGTGCATAACACACGTGCGGTGTGTGTGTCCGCAAATTCAACACCATGAGGAGCCGCCTTCAGAATAAGTCAAAATTAACGCTGACAGCAAACTATCTGTGACATTCTGCACTTCCTAAAACAAGCAAAAACACTTGCGACTCTCTAGTCATGCCACATTTATTTATTGACAATTAAAAGTTGTGAAGTTTCCATAAATTGTCATTAGCGGTAGTGATAAAGTCTGCTTTTCTCTGCGTCTTAGATGAAAAGAGAAGAAGGTCCCCTGCAGGACATGGCAGACACAAAAGGGGACTTATGCTCTTACAAGACCCCTGCTTGTCCTTTAGGTCACACAAAGCCAGCGTACAATAGCCAACTGACTAATTGACCTTGTCGGAATAATGTTAGCTGCCTTCAAACAAGCTGATGGTAAAGAAAAGTAGTCCGCAGGGGTTTCTTCAAGAACAGGACTAAAGAGCAACTGGGGTCCTTCCCCGAGGGCCCTCAAACTATTCTTTTCCTCTAACATGCTTTCTTGGATGCAAACCTTATTTCCTGGCCACCGTCGCCTCTTGAAGTTTCTCGCCGATTACAATTAGGTGACTTTTTAAATCTTCTTGGTCTCACAGGTGCATGCATGTCCTTGCCGCATGAGGACACGCAGGTGCAGCTATTGTAATTCCAGTATTTCACGCAAGACAAAAAAGATTCCACAGTTTTCCTCTTTTTTTACTTCTATCTGTTGCTCACAGAAAATGTGTGCACATTTAATTATTTAATGCATCCCAGTGAACTATTACCATATGCATCTGTGTCACACATTGGCAGCATGTTTTAAATAAAAGCACATTCCCATTAATCCAAGCTTGGGACGTTGTTCCTGTCCCAGTGACATGTGTGGGGCAGACGGGGCAAATACAGGCCATGTGGATGACCACATCAGCCAGGAGAACCTGTGGCTCACCTACGACCGGCCAGTCAGGGCTGATGAAAAATGTTCCTCCTGTTCCTTCTTTAGACAGCTGGTCTGAGTGAGGATCACTGGTTTCTATCATGAGAACATGATCATAAAAGAGATTACATGGAGCAGCCGGGCCAGATAGGAAGCGTCTGCTCACTCAAACCTAATTTAAAAATTTTACAAAGTGACTGCAAAGACAGAGTGAAAGCTACAGTCGGCTTAGTTCAGATGAACTCGGGTGTCAACGTGGGCTGGACACTGACTCAAAATTAAGAACATTCAGATAGAGCATGGAAAAAGGAATAGGCGTCCTGTTATAAACACCAAAGCACACACACTGTGTAATCTGTGCCACAGCAATAGTGAAACTGACGCAGACGACTATAGAAATAGTTCCTACAGATGTGTGGAGGAAACGCATAAGCAAGATGAATTATTAAAGGCAAACACACACACACATACACACACACATGGCTTAAGAATCAAGAGTCTCTGAAGTGTGTATACTTCATGACAAAATGGCTAAGTATCAACTGGGCCATAATGATTCATAAGGACCTTGCTATTGAATCATCAGCAGCTTTGAGAATGGTCACTAGCTTTATCTTGGTTTTATCTTTGTTTATGGTCCCTCTCATGGGTCCACACAGATGGCTTACTTTGGCACGAGCGACTCAGGCTCGCCTGCTCGCATCAACATGGCAGCTTCTCAATCACTCCCTCTGTGGCTCTGTTATTATTTGTAAGCCTATGAGGTGTGCAGCGATATTCTGCCGTGGTCCCAGAGGCAGCGGTATGGAGGCCAGGCCGCAGGCAGGGGGCGGGTGGGGTGGTGTGGGGTGCAAGGCAGAGCAAACCATCCGCTAATGGGAAACACACTTTTCTCCATGGTTTGAATTGCCCCTTCTACTACAGTGGGGGGAGAGGTGGCGGGCGTCCAGCAGGGGACTGGTATCCAGAAGCAAAGCATGGTTTGGCTCAGCCATGCCATAATTCCTGGTTATTGTGAAGGGGCAATCAAGAAACATATAATACAAATCCATGAGACACAAGGACAGAGAGATCAAGCACTATCACATAATGTATTGTTTCCACCTTTGAGAGTGCAGGTTTCTTCATCAGACACTGAGCTACTGGCCATAAGACCCACAATAGAGGGGAAAAACAAGTGTGGTGGCTGTCAGTGGGGGTAAGATCCCAGTGTTACTGCCAGTACATTTTTAATAAGAAAGAGGGGAGAAATCATTTTTTCCAGATGTTGGGGAAAATTCAAACCTGCAGCTGCAAGTGCAACTCTACTGCTGTTTTTGTAGAGGATGGAAACCAAAGTCTGACACTGTCTCAGGATCCAAACACCAGAGAGAGTGAAATTCCAGAAAAAAAGTCATCCTGTTTTGAGTCATCCTGGCAATTACCCTAACAGCATTAAGATGTTTTCAAGAGCCACGTAACACAGAGGGGTCCGATATAGTTCCAGAATAATGGAAAATAAAGGTAAATATTAGAAAGGAAAGGTGGGGTTGAAGGAAAATTCTTTTTCTTTATTTTGATATTTTCCTTTCATGGCGACTTCACACAAAAGGGTCCTTCTGATCCCTGGAGTGCTGAGCACATACCTGTGGGATGAAATCAAAACCCTCTGTGAATTATATTAAATATGCCCTGCCAAGGGCTCCACATACTTCCATGTGTTTTCAGCAACCCTGAAAGGACCCATTAGCTTTTCTCTCCTTTTTAAAAAAGGCTTAATTGCAATGCCAGACTTCAGCACCTAGAAAAATTTGACTCTCTCCTTCTATTTCATCTGTACAAGAACAAAGGAAGAGGGGACACAGTGATGAGGGGATGGAAGTAGTACAAAAAAAACCTGTTTATGTTCAGCTTCTGTTCAACTGAAAGAGGAATTCTTTTATCAGTAGTTATGTGGTAAAAATGATTGAAATCACCTTATTAGTCCTCATTAAAGCCTGTGAAAGTGCATACATAGAGGATATAAGAGCTCACTGCCCCTCCTTTTCCACAGAGTCTTGATCAAACTCCCCCTCCATGGAATCACAAACTGAAACCTCAAATGACTAACAGATCCCAGACTCAGCGTTTCAACTGTCGGAACACAGAGTTCAGGTTCTTTGACGGAGCGTGTGCGGTCACATCTATAGTTGATACCATCCCCCAAGGCCATCCTGCGGAGGGAGGGTGCAGCTGTGAACTGTTGAACTGACCCAGAACTTTAACTGAATGTTATCCTGCCTTCCTGTCCACACTGAAGGTTCATTTTAAAGGTGGACCTAAATATAAAGCCGAATTAGTCTTAGAAACTGAACTAAAAGCTGTGAGGTTAATAACTCAGTCTATGGCCTTTCTTTTTTTTTTTGGTCCTGGTTTGGTTAGCCATGCTGCAGCTGCACCTAATCCCCACAGGAAAGCCTTCATCTGGGACTGATTTCAGAGCACTTGGGCTGGGGTTTAGGAGAGGGGGGACTGGAGGCTGGTTCCCTTCTGGGGCACAGGCCCCCTTTTCAATCCGTCTGATTAGAGGGAGTTTAGCTTCATTACACACTCTGACTCTGCCTTGCTCCCAGGCACGAACTTGTAACAAAAAAAACACAAAAACACAAACACCAAACTAAAATTATGTACCTTCAAGCGAGAATGTGCATCACACTCGGGGCGCGACCTAGCCTCGGCGGCTTCGCCCCAAACGTTTCGGCAGTTAACAGCGTGCTGTCGGCAGTGTTTTCCTCAGGGGTTGTCTTCTCTGTGTTACCCATGACCGGGTTGAGATAACAGGGAGGTCGGCTCTCCAGGGACAATTTTATGTCCTGTTTAACTTTGGCAGCATGAAAAAATAGGTGTATATGGGTAATCATCACATGGTAGAGACTATCATTGCACAATACTACAGTCAGACTAAACCCTAATCTAAGAATTCACTGTTACGCCCATAGATAACTTCGGCGTGCAGCTACTTACCAGGGGGATGTGTAATTACACTGTTGCAAACGATTTAATGCAGGCAAGTTTGTCGCGGTCAGGCCCCGCTGCAAAGTTTACTGATTGCATCTGGTTTTGAGGTTCAGTTTCAGAAGTCATAATCATAATTCAGGTTTATACAGAGAAGTGTACGAGGGGAGAGAAATCTAACCGACAGTTTCAAGCTGCTCTCGAATCTCCAAATCTACAGCCTATATGGAAAATGTGCAGTAATAGCGCAGTTAAAAACAGCCCTCTGCATCTCATCACCATCATCCTTTACTTCTTTCAGTCTCCATTTCAACTCTAACCAAAAAATAAACAGTTCCCCTCTATTATTCTCCATCCAAATTATATTCCACCCGCGGCACCGTTTTACTGGCTCGAGCTCCGAGACCTCTGCACGCTGCGACACTCCAAAGAAAACAGTCCTACTGCATGCGGACGGCTAACCTGATATGCTCCAGCTCGCTGCTACGATTACACGGTGTATTTACCAGAACCTGCTTAATTCAAGACAGAAAAAAAATAGATCTTTACATGGACCTAAGACCTAAAGTGACAAAGAAGGTTTGGTACCAGATGGATGTTTGACTTTAGTTCTTCCACGGCTGAGGGAGAGCGAGACGAGGATCTACGCTGATTACTGCATTCTTCCTGTTTTCTGCCTAATCATACACAAGAGCATGCAAATTGATGCATATCCACAGAAAACAACAGCACAGCAAAAAGAAAGAGGTCAAAACTGGGAGGACAGAGGGAACATGAGCACAGCCCAGGACTGGAGCGTTGTTGACTGAGATTGAGCGAAAATAGGCCAGATAAAAAGTATTGAGACACCACCAATGTCTTGTCTACAGTTGGAGGGCATCTGCTCGGTCTGCAGACATCAGCTGGGTAACCCGTCTTATTTCCTGTGATAAGCTCTAAACATCGCCAAATGCAGAAGATGAAGGTTGCATTAAGTCGCTGACACTTCAAAACGCCCACTAATTTCTGATTTGTTGAGCTCCAAGTTTTAGGTAAAAGACAAAATATCAGCAAAAGGCCAGGGTTTTCTGCCTACCTGTTTATTATTAGTGTTTGTCTACATTAGCTTGAGTCTGAACAGGCTGAAACAGGGACACGCTGACGCACCGTCCTACTGTACCAGAGCATCTCTGAAGGGATTTAATGCAGAACAGACAGCTAGTGGGTCAGCGCACACCCACGCTGTGGCCGCGACTTCTTTTATCAAAGCATTCCAGAGGACATTTCAATAACAGAGGCTGTGGACTCGAATGCTGAAGTCTGAGAATGGAGACATCGGCAACCTTTGGCTATAACCATGTGATTGAAACCCTCTCTTCTGCACACATCCACACACTTATAAACACAGATCCCCCAAAATCTGTATATATTTATGTTTCAGGGAGTTTAGAAAAAATAGTTCAAGTTTAAACATGATTTAAAAAAAATGGATTTGAATATTATTCAATAATATGCAAGGACCTGACGGTGCAGTGGATTCCAGAGAGGGCCTCGGGCAGACAACACTGGAAAGGGAAGTGGAGGAAATGGAGATGAGGTTGGACCTGTTTTTTAAGACCCTGCTGTGTCAACTGTTAAATGTCCACACAGACACATGAGGATTCCAAAGCAAAGGAAAAACAAAGGCATTCTCAGACAGCGTTTTCCTACGGTAGTCTCGGACTGCTAGAACCGTTTAAAGATGTTGACATCGTTTATGGTCACACTTTTGTGTCCTGGCTGTAAACCAACATGGAATCTGACTCCTAAATATCTGTCAGTGGAAAATGTGCTGACACACTTTTATGTAAAAGTAAGAAAAACGCAAAAGTGTCGACTTCGGCGATACTCGCTAATAAAAATAATGAAATAAAAATAATTGTATTCACCACAGCGTGCTGAATCATCCAACATCTGTGCTCAAGGCTGGGTTTGAGTCATACAAGGTATTAAAAATGCAAAAAGATCTAAAAGAAAATTCACTCCTGCCATCCTTGTTCCCTTTCCATCCCTCTATTCTTTGCCTCTCTTGGCTGAGCCGTGTTTCTGCTTTCCACTGGCCCCTTGGGCCGGCCGTATTTGGAAAAATAAACTGAGGAGAAAAGGTCAGGGGCAGAAGACAACGAGCAGCAACACACATAAGAGATGTGCTGATGCTGCTGCTGGTGCTGCTACCTGAACCTTTGCACAGATTATGAACGTGTGATGCAGACGGTTCACTTACAGACCTTTCTTTTTTTGTGCAGAGACTGAACAAGTGTCTCTGACCCTGGAATGTGGAGGGACGGTGTTAGACCTCTGCCAGGTCAACCAAGAAAAAAAAGGGGGAAACCTTATGCCGTGGCTGCTCCTCACTTCATATCAACGTCCACATACCACACATAAAACATGTGCTTCTCACGTGACCTTTCATCCTCCCGCTGTCAGAAAGCGTGGTCAGCGCCATCATTTCTGACGGCTGAGGTCGGAGTACTCACCCGCTGGACGTGCCGAGTGACTGCGAACCGATGGAGGAGTTCAGCGCTCTCCTGTCCCAAAGCTTCACCTCTCGACAGCGCATCTACACAGGTGGGGAGAAAAATACTTCAACTGCGATAAAAGATTTAACAATTGCAGAGTCCCCTGATCTGTGCTCTACTTTACAGAAACACACGCATGATCTTCTCTAACTGGTCCAAACTTTGATTGTTCGGAATTTTTCTGGTTACGCCCAACAGCTTCTCTCACAGTCTGGAAAATCTGAGATGAATAAGTTGAAACTGAGCTCTACAGGTGCTGGCGGGTCTTTCTTACCATGTCAAAGCCAGTAGTAACCAAAAAGTCATCTTTGACCCAAAGGATCCTTGAATCCTTGTTGCTCTGAAGGCCCTTGGTACTCTGGAAGACAGACAAAGTAAAACTGAAATGATAAAAAAATCTCTATGAATAATTTTCATTTAAAAGTTAAAGAGAACAGAAAGACTGATTATAGTCAAACACAGAAAGACAGATGGCCTGTTCCTGTGGCTGTCCAATAAAAAAACCCGTTGGTGTTGATGTGGAGGACAAGGCGAGATCTTCGATTACAACCGCTACAAAGACTGTGTGTGTCCGTGCTGCTGAGAGATCGTAGCAGTGTTTTCAGTCTTGGTGTCAAAGCAGTGCCGCCATGCTGGGTCTGATGGGTGGTCGTCCAACACACCTGCCGTCACGGCCTGAATCCAACAGTGAGCCTTGGAATGAGAGTCTGCAGCACGGTAAATAAGCTCAGTGGAGGACCAGTTCGCATAGAGTTGTGCTCTGACTGCACCGCTATTGGGTTGGTTCACATATTTACAGTAAATTGGTGTAAAAACACAACCTGGCCCAGAAGACGTCAATGAAAAATTTTGGTGGTGTCCAAATACGTTAAGTTAAACTATTCAGAGGTAATCCTTCAGGTCCTAACTACATGTAACATCTCAATCCAGTAGTCAATCTGCAAAATCCTTTTTATACGTGAATCAATACTAAAACAATGTTGACCTTCATATAAGACACGGAGGTCAGTAATAAATTTTCCATAAAACAGAAGCCTACAGCCTGCTGCATCTCCTCTAATTACAGCTGTCATTTTTATGGCGGCAGAAAACCCTGAAGAGCTTGGCAGCGGAGAGCAGGATGCAGTCTGGCATTCTGAGGCTCACGCTCGCTCTTCTGTCACTGTTACTGGTTGACTTAGAGCCCATCTCATCACGCCGCCATAGCTGCTCTTGTTTTTTCCCACCATTAGAACTGCCAGTCTCAGAGAGGTGAAATACAACAACCCGCAGTTCCAAGTGAAAGAATACAAAAGAACAAAAAAGCCCCAAAGCATGATTTTACTTTTACTGTATGAATCTTTTTGGTTCCTATGCTTTCTGATTAGTAAAGCAAACATGCTTGTTTTTTTAATTACCACAATAATGTGTACCGCAGATTTTCACCCTTTCTAGAAAACCCAGAGATATATATGCCTTCTCCATCCCAAGCTCAAAACAGTTTAGAGTTTATCTGCAAAAATATTTCACTCTTCCCACTTCTAAACCCTATGCAATCCTCCCCCGAAGCAAAACAGATTTATTCACCACAAGCGGTCAGCTGACTTTGTGTACTTTGTGGTGGAAGCCGCGTTCGTTGTTCTCTGCCCGGAGAACAACAAATGATATTGTTACATTTGTGGCGGGCACGCTTTGACATCTCTTTGCAGTTTCATAAAGGAAACTGTCAGATGTGTACTCCTGCACCTCCCTGAGGGATGATGGGCTTATGTCTATCTGCCACCATCTGTATCCAATACTGTGTTTTTCCCACTCTTGGTGCGTTCCCAAACTGCTTCAAGAGGGCTTAGAAAACACTCTGCTGCTCCGGCTCTAAGAAGCTGTACCAGCAAAGCAATGACACCGTTGATAATAAGTCCTGGATAGAATAAACACCTGAGTTCAGACCAAGGGGTAATTTTTCAGCCTGCGTTCCGGCGGCGTGCCCTGCGCAGGTAGATGAACGCATATTTGCCTTGATAAGTCCCTTCGCGTCAGCCAAAGAAAAAAAGAAAAAAAGATACAGGGCCCCAGATACACGAGAGGGCCCGAAAGTAAACAAAGACATCTAAATTAGTAATAGATCAAAAAGGAGCAAAGCAGGAGAGCAGCTAAAACCAGTGAGGTATAAACACGTGCAGCCATTGCGCTATCTATCACTGGCACCGATGGCGGATTTCCTTCCAAGGACAAGACAATGAAGCGCCGGCTCCCCCACCAAAGTAGGAGTGACTCTGAATCTGTTCGGCATCTGGCGCCGTGTGCATGGCTGCTAAAAGTCTCTGAATGTGTTAATGTTACATGTGAAGGGAAGCAGAACAAATCCTGCATCGTCATTCTCTTTCAGCTGTGATCTGCTGCTAAATGGCGGTGACTTTTCTGTTCCTCAAATGGACTGAAAAGCAGCCGCACGCTTTAAACAGTAAAATGTTGCACTTGGGGTCGTTTTTGCCAAAGAAAACACATGTGCTGCGGCGTGGAACAGGGCAACTCTGCTCAATTCTGGCTGAAAATCAAATTAGCCTCTTTATGTACATTCCTCGTGTATTATTTAATAAACTAAAGATTTCTGGGTGTTTTTCATGAATTAGCCTGTCTCACAGGTACAGAAGGTTTGGATCCTGCAGCTGTGTGGAACAAAAAGCTGTACTTGATATACAAAGGTACTTCAACATATGATAAACCTTGAAAAAGCTCTGATCAGTACAATTCCTCTCAGCACCTACTTTGGACATCTTCTCCCAATTTCACAGCGATCCTCCCAAAGCGTGTCAAGATATTAAAACTAAACAGAAACTGACTGCGTAGCGCTGGAGCCAAAGTTCCTGAATCACCAGTGCGTATGTGTCTGGGGCCCATAAATGTCTGCACAACATTTCACGGCGTCACATCCATTATTAGTTAATGAGTTATGAGCAGCTGAGCGAAACAGCACCAAGAACTTTAAAGGTCAGTTTAAAGCAAAAAGATATATCACTTTGGTATTTACGTATGTGGAAGGAGGGCTGTTTTGCCATTTGTCTGAGAGCAAATAAACCGTCTTGATGTCTCCAACAGCAGACAGACATCATCGTTCATCTATGAAAGCACTACAGCCCTGAATGTCGTCAGGGTGACCAAAGTGACAGGAGAAAACCTGGAGATTTTAGGGTTCTTTGGGTTCTGTAGCCTGAGGAAAAGTGAGATTAGCATCAGTGAGCTAGTCTATTAGTCTATAGTCTATAGTCTATTTTTTAATATGTATATTCCTGCTCAGGAAGTTTTTTAATTGCTGCTATTGGGAGTACCCCCCCAAATTTCGTTGTACCCTGGGTGCAATGACAATAAAGGACTTTATCTATCTTATCTATCTATCTATCTATCTATTGCACAACTTGCACTACAGTGCAGCCAGAGGACACAACATCTGGACCTTTTGTGTGAATAGAGAAGCTGCCAAGCACTATCTCTGCTCTTCAGTCATAACTCAGCCCAGCTCACCTGGAGCCTCCCTTCCTCCCAGTTTAGCTTTACGGACATGCTACAAATCGATCAGGACACGCTCGCAAAGCAGGGAGAAAAACGCAGGGAGGGTGGGAAAGGAAAGAGAAAAACAAGGCAAGAGGCAGCTGAAAAAAGGATCCTGGTTGAAGGAATCTGAATAAAAGAACAGAGAGGCAGAAGATGAATGGGTTCGGGTTTGATAGACTGTTTTGATAGACTTTTCTGACCAACTTTCAAAAAAAAGAGAGTTCAAATGGGAACAAGTAAGCGTCTCATAAATAAAGACATCAGAGGAGAACAGAGTCCAGAGGGTGAAAGTGTTGCTAAGACAAACAGATGAAAGCAGGTAATGTTTGAGGCTCTGGTTATATGATTTACAGACAGAAACGCAGACACAGGAAAGTCTTCTGGTCAGCAGTCTGGCCAAGTGTGGTTTTATGGTTCTTTAAAATATTGTCTGCAAATATAAACAAAAGAGGATCATTCCATCTTCTGTCTATGGACGGAGAGAATGCATACCTCTGCTGCTCAAGTCCAATATCAGGTAACGGCCCGCGCATATGGGAACTATCACAAACTATGTGACATCAACAGATTTTTTAACAGTAGTATTCTAGAAGAGCTCCCAAACCTATTTCCATTCTGTTATCAGGTTATTTGGCTGGAAAAAAGCAAAACCTGAAAAACTGGATTAACACAGATGTATTACACCATCAACTCAGCTGCAGCCAATAAACTCTTGAACCTGACCTTTTTTCCCTCTTCCCCACATTCATTTCTCCTCTTTTCCTAATCAATAAAATTTTCCTGGGGGTTTTGACCTCCTTAAAAAGCCCCCTTGTCGTCTTTTCATCCATGCATAATTAGCTCTTTCCGAGCTTTCTTGAACTTCATGGCTCATTAACACCATGTAACTAAGTCAAAAATCATATCTTGAATTTAATTTCCGACAAAGCACGCTGGGGCCTAAAAAGGAAGGATAAAGACTGGAGGGGGTAGAATCAAACAAACCCAACACGTTTTTTCTCTCTTAATTGAAACCATGTTACGTTTCTATAGTTCCTCAAAGAAAAGCTCACAAATCACAGCCCGCACTCCTACTTTTCCGTGCTCCTGCCTCCTCTGCTCCCGCTCGTCTCCTGATGATGAAAATGAATGTGCAAGGTCAGGAGCTGGGCAGGGAATGCAATCAAAGGAGATGACAACGCGGAATAAATCCTCCGGCGCAGCTGGAACAGCAGAAACCTGACACATGACCGCCGACACCCCGGGGTCACGCCGGACGTCTCCAGCACGTGAGGGTGCCGAGATGAAACCTGTCATCCTGTGAGTGTGCAACCTCTGGGCAGCGATTCAGGAGCAATATAAGGGTCATGTGATGCTCAACGAACTTTCCAGACTGTTACTGTTATCGTCGTTTCCCATATTTATCATCCGCCCTCATTTCCTCTGAGAAAAGGTGTGCATTTTACAAATCAGGCTGGAGGCAACCGCACCAGTCTGCAAGCCTTGGTGCCCCTGGGGAGGGACAAGTGATACGAACTGGGCTGATCCTGGGTTAAATATAGCATCCAGCTAGGATGTAATATGCAGAAGGCTCTCCCTCTAGGCTCCATGTTGGGATTGTTTGCATTTTCTATCCCTCCAATGCTTTTGTTTGACTCCTAATTGGGACCAGGTGTGGAGGGATGAAAAAAACTGGGAGACGTGTAGATGGAACAGAAGCGAACGTTTGAGCCCTGGTTTTACACATCCGTCCTGTGCAGATTTCCTCAATATTGTCCCACATATAATATCCCATATTTGTCTTGTTCCCCTATATCTTAGCTGGTGGCAGGTGTTCAATTTATATTTAATGTATTAGCTGGAAAAATATAATCATTATATCTACAAAAAATGAGACTGGCAGTAACATCCAAAGTCAATCAGTTTGTGGTACAGAATAGAAGCGTTGGAGAGGCTTTTTTTCTCATTTTGAAGGCAAATAGAGGTTTGAGGTAGTGGGCCGAGTACCGAGAACAGATGAGAAGTGACGCCGCCGACAATGGCAACAACCCAAACACCTGGGGCTGACAGGAGTCCGGATCCCCAGAAACAAAGACACGATTCTCTGTGTCTAATGGTTTCTTCAGAAATAAGTATGTGACAAAGACTTTCAGAGACCCCTGAAGTCCAGCTAGTCCCTCCAGCTTCTGCATTCAGAAGCTTAACTCTGCAGTCAAAGGTTTGAGGCTTTTTTGCAAAGTTTTCCCCATCATTTATATTGAACTGCATCAGGAAAAATACTCCTTTAAATGGCCCCAGCCTATAAAAAGGGTTTTTTTTAAAACTTGTAAAACATCCATCATGCTGACGTGCACACGTTAAAGCATTAGTTTGCAGTAAAGTCCCATTCAGACATGATTAATGAGCTGTTACTGTTGGTGGAGAGCTGCAAAAGTTCTGGGTTTATGCCTAGTAACCATCCACTGCAGAATACAACAAAAACAGTACACATGTAGAGGCAGCCTCTCCACACTGACCTCTTTACTAACAATACACGTGATTTAGCTGGTGCAAAGCTTGTTAAATGTGTGGCGTTACTTTGATACAGTAATTAACGTGACATGAGTGTTTGAGTTAACGCATTAAGCTTCTACTATGGCAGCTTTGACTCTTAAACACTCTTTCATTTTCATTTGTGAACATCTGCTACTTGCATGGCCTGAAGCAGAGCACACTTAGTAAATAAATCACACTAACTGAGTGTTTGGAAAAGAGCGTGGGGTATAAAATAAAATCAGAAAGCCAACTAAAACCTTGCTCTGCTGTTCTGGCTGCAAAGATGCTGAAAAGACTGAATTTACTCAGCTGTTATTAAAGTTCCAACAGCTGACCTCAGCCAAGTTAAAAGCAAAAAAACCAAGTCCCTTCTTAAAAAGGTAATGATGGTGAAGAATATTGTGAAAAGTGAAGCAGGGCTGAGGTGCAGTCATGCTAAAGCTGTGGGCTTGGGTTCATTGCTAAAGTCTGAGCTAAAAAGGACTATTCTTCAAATGAAATCAATTCCATCTAAAAAAGCTAAAAAATGTACTGAAATGGATCTTCTCTTCTGTCTCTCTTGAAGCCTAGTTAAACACCATCCACTCGTGGGTCCAGGTGGGATCCACATGTGTGCCTCGAGTCTTCCAACCCAACCTGGAAACAAAGAGTTCCAGAGATGTCAGCATGCTAACGAGGCTTCTGCTGGCATACGGCACACACGCTGGCAGAGCCAGCTGGAACCTCCTTCCTCCACAAAAATACCGCTCTGCCCCGGGAGCGCACGCCCATGAACACATGCGACACACGGTCAGAAAGCAAAGCACAAAAAAAAAAACACTCTTCTCCCTCTTCCTGATACTCTTTGCTTATTTCCAAGAACTAGACGGGGCAGGATTTAATAACTCATCCATCTGTTTCCAACAATACAGCTAGACCCAAACATGACGTCACGCAGAGCAAACCTGAACACATGCTGATCACCGTTGCGTCAGAGTTCCAGCTAACCGATGCTTGCACACCTTCTGGGAAAGGGTTGGCCCCCTTTGGGTAAAAGAAAGGAGAGATTCCAGCAAAATACCAACATCAGCCACACTCCTGACCCTGGAGTGCCTGGACTTGGTTCTGGAATCTGGGCCTTGGAAGTAGTGACGACTGAGCCAAGGATAAGGCTCCGTTCCACCATAAATGGATACATGCTTAGAAAGCGAAATCCACAATTAAACACAGCCATAAAATACACGCTAGTGTCAGATGACGGCAAAAAAATAAAATAAAATAAAATTATTTGGAATGAAAATGCTAACAGAAGCCACAGAATGCAGCTGTAATCAGAATTTGTCAGAAGCCCCATTTTGCGGATCAAAATCAAATCCGTCTTGATGCTGACGGTTGCAGCTGCTGTTGCCGTTGGTATGAATCAGCCTGCAAGCCCCCCCCCCCCAGGTGAAACATCACATCTGACCCGGTCGCTGACATCTGGATGAATTAGGATAATCCAGCCATTATTCTTCCCGTTGCTGACGGCTGGCGGGACGCGCCGCAGCCACAAGTCAAACACATAGGAGCCAAACGCCGATTGTCACTGCTGATAAGCGTAAGTTTGGGATCCCAGCGAAGGTGGAAATATTTCCCGAATGTCACAGACTGGGGTGTCAGGCCCGGGTCTGGCTAATGGGAGGTGACAAAACGCCATGTGAAGGTCTCAGGTCAGGGGGGATTACATCAGTGAGACTGGGATTGGCCTGCTAAATGGCAGCTTGACCTCTGAAATTAAAGACATATTTCTTGCCAGGTGTCTTTTCTCTGGAATTTTTTAAAAAAACCTGAGAATCCCGCAGTTGAGGGAGGACAACCAGTACGGCCTGGTGCAGCTGAGAAGAGGCTAGCACCAAAATATTGATGAATTCACTCTTTTTTGGCAGTCCTGTGTTTGCATAGTTGCTTAAAATTTTTGTGGAGCAAATGCTGCGTGTGCAGAAGATGGTTTACATTTTTGCATCTGAAGGATTGATTTTTTTATGTCACTTATAAATAAATGTTCAACATTAACTGTAAACATGGACGAGGCTGGTTGTTAATCACTAGTTTGTGCTCCGGCCAACTCGCTGTACAAATAATCTCTAAAACAGATTTCTCGTCTACCTGGAATGCTCCTTATTCACAGTTGCATCTTTATGAATAAACATCCACAAAATGTTATCCGAAACCATTTTTACTCTTTAGAAATTAAGGCTGAGCTGCCAAAATGTTTAAATTCTATGAGAAATCATTTTCTGGTAGGTCAGAATTGTTGGAATTTTTAGTGGGCTAAAAATTTCTACCAAATCTGCTGAAAGCTTCACGGAGCTAATTTTAGCTGACTACAACCTGAAGCATCTATAAATGAACCTGATTGGGGTTCTTTATTAAAATAAAGCACTAAATCCATTATTAAACCAAGCTGGTCTTATCTTTCCTCAAGGTTCATAATTAAAATGACATAACACAGATGTATAAACGTTAAAAATGACTGTTGGGGAAATTCTGAATCCACCAGTCATTTTTTTCCTGTGTAATTTACGATGGTCCGAGTGCTGCTCTCAACCGCCTGAAGCAGTGGAACCGCTCTGCTTTTCCTTGGCCGTGCCCAGCATTCTGCTCCTCTCTGATCCAAACCCATTCCATCTCCTGCTCCTCTCTAATTTCACCCAGAGCAGCAGAAGCTTAAGCTGGAAAAGAGGAATCTGGCCCCGCGTCCAGAAAACCGTTCCCTTTTCCTGTCCCCCGGCCGCAGATCGACAGCTCCGCGGTCGGCGCTCGCCCGAAAATTATGAGGGGTATTTTTGGCGCAGTAATTTGAAGAACACGTGGGATATGAGCAGGACACAGTGAGGAAAGCAACCCACTCAGCAGGTCTAAAGAGATCAACAATCAGAAGAGGGACACATCCATCAGGGAACCTACTGTCATAGCAGCCCTGCTGGTCCCGCCAGGACCGGTCAGGCCTCCATCCTGCCCCGGGGCCCGGAGGATGGAGGCCTGAGAGGGCCGGGCAGCAAGCGTGAAACGCGTTTTTCCTCCGCGTTCCTCACACCTTCTGTCAGTCACGCACAGGATTTTGAACTGATTCGAGTGGTTCTGTCACACTATTAAACATCTTCATAAGATCCTTCACAGCTTT
Organism: Tetraodon nigroviridis; assembly: GCA_000180735.1. Taxonomy (NCBI): domain Eukaryota; kingdom Metazoa; phylum Chordata; class Actinopteri; order Tetraodontiformes; family Tetraodontidae; genus Tetraodon; species Tetraodon nigroviridis. The sequence continues at coordinate 118,156 of CAAE01014593.1, forward strand.
GATCGCCTGGCCGTTTAAGAAATTTAGAATCTTATTTTCCCCCCTAAAGATCAGAGTTGCCTCGATTAGTTCACCAGTTTTGTGATGTTTCGGTTACTTTCAAAGATTTATTCGTCCATGCATCATCAGAAGGATTTTACTTGTTCTGGAAAATAAAAACTAATTTGATGAAAGACACAAAGTTCTCACGAAATCTGCTGCTAAATAAAATACGGTAATCATAAAAAATAAAGAGTAAAAAAGAAAATGAATAACAGTTAGACAAAGAGAAGCTCACGTGGATGCTGAATATGAGCGCATGTTTGTTTGTGTGTGTGTGTGTGTGTGTGTGTGTTTTCCTCCTGTCCAGGTCCTTAATTATCCTGCACAGCCATGTTTCCCGTCAGTGCAGCGAGGGCAGGGCCGTAATTACAGCTTATATTTACCCCACCTGGGGAGAGGACGTCCCAGCGGCCCACAGACAGCCAGTCCGTGGGCCGCGCTGGACTCCAGTACGCTGCGCTGGAAACGCTGGAAAGAACCAGCCTGCTCAGGCGGGACAGAATCCTCCACAATGGCCGACGAAACTATCGTTTCAGTAGCTGTTAGCAAAAGCTCCCAGCTTTAAAGATCCAGTTTTACCACCCAGAACCCGCGTCGACAGTTTTGGAGCAGTTCTCTCTTTTTTTTTTTTTAACTTTACAGAAAATGTAAACACTAAAATTCGCTGATGCCTGCTGAAATCAGAGGTATTGGAAACCAGAACGTGAGTGTAATATTGTGTATTCGACAGCAGAAATCAGGCCAGAATAAGTTGCGGTTTCTGTTGTTGAGGACAGCTGAGTTTACAAGTTGGAGGAACACTTCTCTGGCCCTCCGTGTTTACGCTGTGGCCGTACCTGCCATCACATCCCATCTGCAGCAGCCCAGCAGAGTGCAGGCTGGAAAAAACGAAAACTGGCAGAGCTTCACCGACTCTTTGTGTTAGGAATAAACAGACAATTTTGCAGAAAGTTCTAGCGACCGCTGATGAAACATGAAGTGTTGTTGAGGGTTTGTGGAGGAATCGGCCCCTCGCACACTCGGTCACAGCTGATAAACAGCTCCTGAGCGGAGAGAGTGTCGAACGTCTCCGCCCACTCCAAACAGGACCTCAAGAGAGGCGAGCAGGGAGATGAAGAAAGCGACCGAGCGGAGAAACAAGGGATCTGCCCTTTAATGATGTGAGTCTGGCTGGTGGTGGTGGTGCAGGAGCCACAGGCAGACACACACAGCAGGGGCCCGGGACACGGCCGTCTGGACCAGGGGAGTAATGAAAGAGTGGAAGGAGAGGGAGAAGGAGAGCGTAGAGGGAGAGGGAGAGGGAGAGAGATGGTGGCCCTGCGCTCCCTCGGCGCCCTGGTGGTTGGGCAGGGCCGAGCAGCCTTTTAAAGGCCTGTACGTCTTTATTTTTACGATTTACTATTTTGTTGTGAGGAATCTCCCTCCCTGAAAATGACAGAGAAAGACAGGCAGCAAGCAAGAGGAAAAATAGATCATACAGACGGAGAAGTTGCTGGCCTGCTGTACGCTGGTGTTACCAAAGTAGGAACCGCACAGATAGATCTTTTAGCAACAGCTGCGCAACCACCCCTTTGCTGTGGTTTTCTATAAAAAGTCAGTAAAATTAGTAAGTAAAAGTGGAAGTCAGGAGTCAAAATTAACAAAAAAGGAAAATTAAAAAAAAAAACAACCCTTGTGTTAACAAAGAACAAATACCGCTGTGGGTGGTGAAATGGTGGGAAGAGGAAAGAAGATTTCAGCTGTTTTAAAAGCAGCAGACTCACCTGAACTGGCTTCAGCTGAGCTCTGGGGTCAAAGACGCGCAGCATCTTGTCCTGAACACAAAGAAGAAGGATATAAGAGAAATGGAGCAGTCACATGGTGCGCAAGAACCAAAGCCTCCTCGGTAGTAAAGTTCTACGGGAAGAAGTAAGAGACTTGGCATAGACACGGGAACCACATGAGAAGGTTTCATTAAATACGTCTAAATCTGCCCAAATCTCTCAAAACAGCTAAATCTGTCGCCGTGATCTGACTCTTAATTCATGCGATCTGTCGACGTTTTAGCGGCCTCGCGTGCTCGGCATCGATCACGGCGGCCAATCAGGAGCCTCCTGTGTGATTGAGAGGAAATGGGGCTCTAATGGGACCAGGCTGTGACCGGGACGTGTGTGTGTGTCTTTGTGAAGTGAACCGAACCTTGTCATTTCAGATGAGCCAGTCACGATTTTAATAAAAAGAGAAGGTGTGTTCCTTCTTCAGGTCAACCAAACACTTTCCCATCCGTCTCAAACTCACCACAGAAGCAATAATCACACACGTCTACTGTAGATTGAAACACAACAGTCAGACACTGGGTGGCAGCCTGTGTGTTGCCGTGAAAACAGTGAGAGTGGAAACTCTCTGGCAGTGCAAACACACACCAGGGGCCTGTCAAAGGCAGATGCCACAAACATACACACACACACACACAAAGTCACGAAAGCAACCACTCTCTAAAGCCTAAGACAATAACCCGCATAAACACACACACACTGCTTGAGCTCATAAATGCACAGATGGAGGCCCAGAGCAACCGCGCATGTGTGCGTTTGTGTGTTTGTTTGCTGAGACAGCAGCTGTTTAACCAGAGTGATGGAGCCTTCCTCTGGAGCTGCCGTTAATGAGTCTGAGCCGCCCAGCACCCTCGCTTGTATGCAAACACACACACCGATGCTGGGAATCTTCAAACAGCACTGATCCCCCTCTGCCCATCAACAAACACTGCTCCCCGTCTCCCACGGTTACCGCTGTCAGCTGCTGCTCTGGGGGGTGTGGCCCAGGTAGGGGACGCTGCGGACGGGCGGTTGGGGCACAGGCTGTCCCCTCCATCGCTGGGATGGACACAGCTTGCCTCCATCTGTCCTCCTCGCTCTGCGTCCGCTGAGATGAATGGTCCCTTTCTTGACCTGCCGTGATTCCTGCTCTTTGGGGTGGGGGCCCCTGCTCTTTGGGGTGGGGGCCTTGGCCCCCGGCCCTCTGCTCCAGTGTTTACTTTGTGGGAGAGCCGCAGGGATTGGACCCACATGTCGGTAGGCGCTATTCGCTTTAATAAGTTAGAATAGAGAGATTTGAAAATGGGGGGGCGGGGGTGGTATTTTGTGTTAAATGACACCAGAGGACCCCCCCACTCCTCCCCGGGCCTTTGCTTCAGCCTTGTTTCACCCCCCCGGCTGCTTCCTGGAGCATCAGGAGCCGCTCTGATGGCGATGATTATGCTGTCAAGGTGAACGCTGGGACTGGGCCTGCTGGTGCTCGCCACAATTAGCTCCCTGTCAGCCTGAAGACAAACAACAGCCATTGGGCTGACAATCAGGGCTGCTAAATACACACAACTGGTCCTTTTCTGTGTCAGAGTCGATTCCGTTTAAAGTCAGCTCATCTGTGCGCCGTCAAAACGGCTTTAGTGTCATTCTGACGCCGCAGAAGCTACAATATGTTTAGTTTAACCTACAGATGGATTCAGCATGGAGAACAATATGAACACGAACACGGCAAGAATTCCAATGTATCAATACCTCCAGAACTTCCTATTAATAAACTGAAACCTTCCCCCCTCAGCTCATAAACCCCCGTTCCCTGGAAACCCACACCACCTCCTTTCCTCCCACACAAAAACGCTCCTCAAGCTGCGTGATTACTTCCTGATGACAACAAAGAGAATAGGCAATAAAGGATGCAGAACGGGGAGAACTTGTCCTTTTTCTTAACTGCTTCAGAGTTCAGGTTTGTCTGGGGGTCAAAAAACCAAAGAGCAAATAGTCACAACAATGGTTTCAACAGAACTTTTAGTTTATGAGGAGAACATCTATTCAAATCGCTGCTGCCAGTTTTTTTTGCTCGTCACCATAATTGTATAAAAACCTGTCCTTTGTTCTACCTCTTAAGGGCTGTCCCACCAAGCCTAAGGACCTCTCCTGTCCATCCTTGGGACACTCGCTTTCGCTTAAAGCCCAAATTACCGACAGAGTCTAAGAAAGGGAGCCTGAACATGGGCCGTTGGCGACATCTAGTGGACACAAACGGCACCTGCAGCGACCGATCAAACGAGTGTAAAGTTGATTTTAATATTTTTCCACATGTGTAACTATAGTGTAATTGTAAATTAAAATATTAACAATAATGTAACATAATGAAATAACATTAAAAATGACGAAAGGACTGTGTTTACCTTGCAGGAGGAAGCCAGCAGGGACCCGTCGTGTTTCCAGCTTAGACTCTGGACCTGGTCGCCGTGTTGCTCCAAAACTGCAGACACGCCGTTTTATGGAAGGTCAGAGAGGGACACCGGAAAGGCAGCGACCGAGTTAAAACGGAGTTCAGCGAGTTCCAGGAGCATGAGAATGATGGTGAGCGCATGGAGGAGACACGCCAAAAAATAGAAGCATAGCGGAGAAACGGAGCCATTCACTCAGGCGTTTGAAATGGAAAAGTCCACAGAACATCAGTGCAAAAGGGTCAAATGTCCTTGTGTTTGTGCATGAAGGATGGAAGGGGCAGTGAGCAGCAGCGGCCAGGGCAGCCGTGGCGGGGTTGGTGGGGGGAGAGGGGGCCCCCCTCCCCCTTTCCCCCTCCCTCTTTCTCTCTTCTCCCTTCCTCTCTCCCCCCTCCCTTTCCCCTCCCCCCTCCCCTCCTCTCTCTTTTCCCTCCCTTCCCCCCCCCCCCCCTTTT
>CAAE01014593.1:123717-144493 GCA_000180735.1 Tetraodon nigroviridis
AGCCATGTCCGTCACGAGAATCTGAGGGAGAGGAGGGAAAACGCATGAGAACGGAGATTTGGGACAGAGAGAAAGAGAGTTAGGAAAGGAAGGAAAACTACCAGAATGGCAGGAGATCTGGGTGAGCTTCCACTGGCCATCTGAGCCCGGTTTGACTGAGGTCAGGCCCAGCATGCCTCCACCTGCACACACACACACACACACACACACACACACACACACACCAAAAACGTCCCTCTCAAGTCACTGTACAATCAGCACATCGCATGGAGAACATCTAAACAGGCTTTTGGTTCCTCACCCGCCTGCTCGGAGCAGAAGGCCACCAGACTGGCGCTGGCAGCGAGGCGGTTCCCCTGGCAGGACCAGGAACCAGCTCGGACCGGGTCGATCCATTCCTGTCGGAGACGGAGGAGGGTGAGCAGGGGAGGAAAGACCCCTGCAGGGTCATCGGCGGGTCTCCAGGAAGCTGACGAACTGGCTGCACAGCAGCAGAGGCTGCCAGCCTTCACCCAAGACCTCAGCAGAGGTGAGGGAGGAGGAGGAGCTGAGGAAGGTCTGGCTGGAGGACCAGGGAGGACCAGGGAGGAGAGCCTGGTGGGGGGTCCCCGGTGAAACAACCAGGGCAGACATGCAACCTGGTGAAAGACCTGCAAACATCCCGGAAATCTAGTGGCCTCCGGAGGAAAAGGTGGAGGTTACCTAATGCAGCTCAGAAGTTCTGGACCCACTCCAGACGCAACCACAGCAAAATCCCTGCAAGATGAGCTTCTCACTTGACTGGTCCATAGAAGCTGCCTCCTGAGCTGAATGTGCAGTTGTGTTCCGATTGTTACCGACAACCAGAAAAGAGGTTTTCTACGTCCAGCTTAGCAGCCCTGCACAGCCCCGGGAGACGCCTCTGCCCCACAAAGTATCATTTGCAGATATTTCTCCCGATGTTTACGAATGCGGAACTACACTTTTTCGCGCAGTTCTCAATACTTTGCAGCCTTCCGAATGCAGGAAGTTGGACATCCTTTTACAGGCAGGCGTTCCCCCGAAACACCGCTTCAGCAGCCCAGCGAACAACCGATGCTAACGTTAGCTCGGGAAAGCACACGGGATCTGCACAAGACCTACTCACATCTTTCTTGGCAATTTTCGGGGTGGTGTTTCTGAATTTGGAGGTCTTAAAGCGATTCATGCTGCTCTCTCGGGTGGACTTTACAGCCTTCCGGGTGTCTGGATGAGGACTCTGGCTACAGCTGACAGTTGAGAGTGGCCGTGCGGGGTCCGCTCGCTTTGCTCTGCGGAGTCTGCCGGTTGAACTCGAGAGCTTCTTGGCCAACAAAATCGGCTTTAAAACACACGCAAATATATTTAACGTGGCACTTGTGACATCTGTTTCACAGTGAAAATTATAAACTGTGAAAATTTATTCCAAATGTTTAATTAAAATCATTACAATCAAATGTTTCATTTTAGGAGTACAAATATGGAGCTCATCATCTAACTTTAATAGAACATCTTTGGGCGTCCAGTGACGCGCAATCCCTTCCGCACATGCGCAGTTTGTCCGAAACGACGGCGGCTCGTGCAGGGATGATGGCGTCCACGGCGGCCCGGTGTTCCGCACGCTGGACCACCGTCATGGTGTTTTGTGGTGGTCGCGGAGCTGCGCGTACAGTACGCTGTACTGCCCATGGGGGGATTCGTAGCCTTTCTACACTGGGTCCGGAAAAACTTTGGCTCGGAACGAGCATGTCGTTCGGGGGAGCAGCCAAAGCGTTGACATTGAGAGGGTTGTCAGGTGAGTGCTGTGGGCTAAGCTAACAGGCTAAAGTTGCTGTTGCTAACGCAGATCAAATAAAACAAGCCTCCTTTTGTTGACAGCCCTTGCTCTGTATGCAAAAGAGTAGTTTGTGTTAAAGATGCGTTTTTTAAGAGTCAAATTCAAGCAGTAATGGTATTTTGCAAGTTTTTTTTTGCAAGCTAGCTCTTGGTTGCAGTCGTCAGACTGTTGCTAATGTTGCATCATCAGCCTTTTATCCGTCTTATTTTATCAGGTCAGCTCCAATAAACCTACTGGGGCATCCCTTGCCATCAGATATTTGTTTTTAGACTATCCTGGTTCTCCGTTTGGCTTTAAATGATGTCTGCAGGCAAGATGACGCACGGCCCATCCCCGAGTAGTCCGTCATCTAAAACATTTATTTTGAAGTAGTGCTGCAGTTTTGTCCATCAGAGCCTTTCTGGGACAATTTGTCCAAATTAAATGCAGAAGTTTCACTGCATGTTTGGTTATAATCATACACAGGGGTGGTGTTCAAGTCTAGAGAGCTGCGTTTTGCGCATCCTCATGTAAACACTAAAGACAGAATTCCATCAGCTGATTGTTTGACCCTCTTCTGACACAGGAGCAAAGTCCCCCCGTCCTGGCTGCACGCTGTCGTTTCACACGAGTGCCCCCGCGCGCAGCAAGCAGGACTTCTACCAGACCCTGGGCGTACCTCGCTCAGCCACGCAGAAGGAGATCAAGAAGGCCTACTACCAGGTGGGCCCCGGCCCCCGGCCCCCCCAGCCCTCAGGCCCTCAGGCCCTCAGGCTGCTTTGGTTCCAACCCCCCTAACTGCTGCCTTTGTCTCTCAGATGGCCAAAAAGTACCATCCCGACACCAACAAAGACGACCCGCAAGCTAAGGAGAAGTTCGCTCAGCTGGCTGAAGCTTACGAGGTTTGCTCGCCGAAGGCCCCCTTCCCGGCAGTCCCAAGGCCTGCGTTGGAAATGCGGACTTGTCTCCTCGCAGGTGCTGAGCGACGAAGCCAAAAGGAAGCAGTACGACACGTACGGCGCGGCGGGCTTCGACGCCGGCCAGGCCGGAGGAGGGCAGCGCTACTGGAGCGGACAGGGCGGCGGCATGGACCCGGAGGAGCTCTTCCGCAAGATCTTCGGGGAGTTCTCCGGCGGCCGGGGCTACGGGGACTTCAACGCCATGTTTGAGCAGCCCCAGGAGGTCCGACCTCCGCGTGAAGAGCAGCTCCTGCGCTCTCCCCGCTGAGAAACCCTGACGTCTGTTCTCTCCTGGGAAACAGTACATCATGGAGCTGACCTTCACGCAGGCAGCCAAGGGCGTCAACAAGGAGATCTCCGTCAGCGTGGACGCAGCCTGCCAGGCGTGCGACGGCAAAGGCCACGAGCCGGGCAGCAAGGTGCAGCGCTGCGCCGCCTGCAGCGGCTCCGGCATGGTGAGGGTTCCCCGCCGGCGTCCGGCCCCTTCGGGGCGCCTTTGCGCCGCTTCTCTGACGGCGTGCGTCCTCGTCCCTGCAGGAGACGGTCAGCACGGGCCCCTTCGTGATGCGCTCCACCTGCCGCCAGTGCGGCGGCAAAGGGACGGTCGTCTCCCACCCCTGCCGCTCCTGCCGCGGGCGGGGCCAGACCAAGCAGAAGAAGACGGTGGTGGTTCCCGTACCCGCCGGTGCGTCCGGGGGGGTTGTCGGGACTGGAAACGTTGGTATTTCAGAGGGAAAATGTCCTAAATGGATGGTGTCCCCTGTGTAGGAGTGGAGAACGGTCAGACGGTCAGAATGCCGGTTGGAAAGAAGGAGATTTTCATCACCTTCAGGGTCCGTCTGTGCGAAGAGATCAGTCAGACGGTGGCGAGTGTGTGTGGGGTTTGAGCTGTGTCCTGTGTCGGCCCCCCAGGTCCAGAAGAGCCCGGTGTTCAGGAGGGACGGAGCCGACGTCCACTCTGACCTCCACGTCTCTGTGGCACAAGCGATCCTGGGAGGAACGGCCAGGACGCAGGGTCTCTACGAGACGCTGAATCTGTCGGTACGTCCACGGCTCCGCCGAGTCGCCGGGACAGCGGAGGACGTTCCTGAGGCGTAATCAGAGTTTGTGGCTCGGCTTCGTCTTCAGATTCCGGCAGGAATCCAGACGGACCAGAGAATCTGCCTGACTGGGAAGGGAATCGCTCGCGTCAGCGGCTACGGCTTCGGAGACCATTATGTTCACGTTAAAGTGAAAATACCCAAGTGGGTCCTCGGGACGTTCTGGTTTTACTGCAATCTCAAAATCAAACATCAACCCTTTTCTGTTTCTGCTCAGGAATCTGACGGACAGACAGAAAGCTCTGCTAATGAGCTACGCCGAGGACGAGACGGACGTGGAGGGGACGGTGAACGGCGTCGCCGCCACCACCACAGGTACTAAGACGCTTTCTGGCCACGTGTGCCCCAGCCGGGGTGTGTTCTTTGTGTTTTAAACGTCTGCGTGGGTGCAGTCGTGGGGCGGCGTGGAGCCTCCCTGCTGTAGTGTCGGTCTCTGTCCAGGTGGGGGCAGCAGCGGTAGGCCGCCGGAGGCAGGGGAAAGCATGCACGACGGGAAGGAGGGGCGGTTGGAACGAGAGGAGGGGCTCTTCTCCAAATTAAAGAAAATGTTTAGCTCCTCCTGACAGCCACACACCAGGTAGGACATAGCTGAGACGTCTGGTCTGTGTCTGTCCAACACGCTGGTGCATGCGCCCCTGCCTCCAGGCCTTGCCTCCAGGCCTTGCCTCCAGGCCCTGCCTCCAGGCCTTGCCTCCAGGCCTTGCCTCCAGGCCCTGCCTCCAGGCCCTGCCTCCAGGCCTTGCCTCCAGGCCCTGCCTCCACCTCTTGACCGCTGGAGGTTTTAAACATTTGTCCTTTTTTTTTCCTTTTCTGGTGAAGGTAAACGCTCATCCTGGAACTGAGGAGCTCCATCGAGGCCAGACTGGTGGACAGGCAGCACGTTTGTAAGAGGACAGCGTTTAAGGACGGTCGGGGCCACAGAGGCAGGGAGGCGGGTCGCTGCGGCCCTGCGGGGGACGGGGATCGCCTGCGCTGGCTGTCTGCTGCGGCACACTCACCAGGACGTCCCAGCGCGCTCTCGTCACGTCCCCCCACACCAGAGACTTCGGGGGGGTTTCTTCTGATGGCCGTGTGAAAAGCGAAGGGAGAAGAGTCCACCCGACATGACGCCTGTTTAGTTTGGGATTAAATGTGGCCCCACTTACTCTTTTCCGTCCAGCTGGTGTTTCCTCTCGTCAGGTTTTACCTTTTTTCCCCCGTTTGTTGCTTGTCGGGCTCCTGCCTCCCCTGGGTCAAACGCGGTTCATTCGCTCCCATCGGACCTTGAATCCTGTTGGTCGGTGTTTGGGTCACACCCTTGAGAGGAAATACTGTAAATCTCTAATAAAGTTGCCTCACGAGGGGGAAACGGTTTGAATCGCTCCGGAAAAACCAACCAAAGTCTTTGGGTGGAAGCAGGGAGTCCAATTTATTCACCACCACATGGAAACATGCCCGACTCTCCCCAGGTCAGAACGTAGAACCATGAAGCTTTTGTCAAATCCATAAACCAAGAGCAAAAACAAGCAACAATGCAAAGAAATTCTAAAACAAACCCCACTTGGTTCAATCTGAGGTTAAACCTACAACGGATTCACAGGTTTTGGCTCACTTTTACGCAGAGGGAAACAGCTCTGTGACAGTCGGCACCACATCCAGGATCCTGGATCGTGGATCCAGGATCCTGGATCCTGGATCCTGGATCCAGGATCCTGGATCCTGGGCAGGCCTGACGGCAACGCAAACCTGAGATGCACAACAAGGGTGGCTTCGCTGCGGCTCAGCCGGAAAAATCAGTGTTCACGTGCGTGGTTGCAACTGGTAACCGGGTTTTCCTTTGGTGTGGAGCGAATCCATCAAAAGAGCGCAACACTGGTAAAATAACAACCGTCAGTAAAATATTAAAGGAAGGCTGTTGTGTCTGAGATGTGCAGTATTAGAGCCTTTTAGACAGCATCCCCGATGCTGTCGCATCTATGATCTACGAACACGAGCGCCACGTGTAGCTTTCTTATTAAAATAGACTTTCTTCTTATTAACACAGCTGCAATCACTTCCTTCAACTCTTATGGCACAAGTCGCTCGGATCAAACAGATAAAATATGCATTCCAATCTACAAGCTCACGTCTGAACATGCGTCGGAAGATTTAAACACCAAACAGTCGCTGGGTGATCGGCAACCGAATAAATACAGTATTTGGAAATACTTTCCAAGATAACTCACTGGCTTATTATTTCAGACCACAGTCAATGATTAATAACCACGTCAGCAGCAATCTGCCCAGTAAAACCCTACTGGATCCATACGCTAAACATATGCATAGTATGTTTACACTTCTGAACAATTTTTTTACTTCCTGGATCACTGTTAGCATTCACCTGCTTGCTCGTCTGATCTCCTAAGATACAGGAACTGTGCTTCCATCCGTTGGGTCCATGTGAACGAGTGCAGGGTCAGCGTAGAGGAGGTAGCAGAGGAGGGTGGCAGGAGGAGAATGAGGTGGAGATATACAGGTCAATAAAAACAGCATCACGTCCCAGTTCCTGTCGGCTAGCAGTACTAGCTACCATTTAACGTGACTGAAATTAAAACAAGAGCATAATGGTCCACAATACGTCATCCTAATGTGCATGTTCAGCCGGCGGACTCTCCTTCACGGCGGCGGAGTGCCGGGTGATGCTCTCACATCAGATACCACGCTGCCAGGCCCGCCAGCGCGGCAAACCAAGTGGCGAACAGGACCTGTCCCGTAGGGTGTCGGAGGACGGCCATCGCGAGCTGACCCACGTACGCCGTTCCACCAGACGCAGCTGCCACAGAGGGAGGCAGAACACAGCTGTAGCAGAAGCCCAGAGAGCTAAAAGACAGGACACGGCGCGTCTGATGCATACCCATCTTAGCAGCATAGTAAGGACACTTGCTGATGTCTCCCCCCAGTGTTCCGTGAACCGGCATGTCAGCATCCAGAAGATCATCCTGGATGGTTTTACCAACCTCCTCTAACTCCTCAAAGACCTGCCAGTGCAGTCGAGAGAAGGTTGAGAAGAGGAAAATGCTCAAGTTAGACAGAGCATCCAGATGTGAGCGTGGTCCCCTGCCGTCTCTCAGGCTCTTACCTCCATGTTGAACTGGAAGGCCCTGACCGCCTCCTCCACCAGCCTCCTCTTTGTGTCCATGTCCAAGTCCAGCTCGTTCATACGACTCCGGTACAGCTGCTTGAAGGCCTTGGCGCTATGGATGGCATCAAACTGGTAGAATTTCACCCCTTCACCAGTGGGTGGCAGCTTCAGGGCTCTCTGTGCCACCTTCCTCAGCACCTGGCCCCCCGACAGGTCCCCCATGTAGCGGGTGTAGGCGTGGGCCACCAGTAGAACTGGATCCTCTCTCCCTACTTGGTGAATGCGGTCCACGTAACGCTGCGTGGCCTGCGAGCACGTCGCCTGGCTCTGCCAGGTAGGCCCGTAAAAGTACTCCAGGTCACAGGCTAGGGCCTGGTGGCGGTGAAGCTCTGCGGGGAAATAGAGAGGGGCAAAGTGGGGATGGTGTTTGTTCCTCTCTATTTCCTCTTCCATTGCTGTGTAGGTATGGTAAAGTGCCACAGACCCGAGCTGGCAAAACAAGACAGAGAATTGAATTTATTTAATAATCTATGAATTACAACGGTGAATATTTCTCTTTTTTTCTGGACCAACCTTGAAAAGCTCTCTCCTAATGCGTCCCCTGAGGAAATCTTTCACAAACTGCGTGTTTTCTGCCTTTTCATGAACGTCCTTGGTCCCTGCTGCCAGCATCTCTGATAGATCTTCAGCGCTAGATTTAGACACAAGGATGTTAGTGTGTGGACAACCGACAAAGCGAAGACTATACTAAACCCGCTGGACACGTACCAGAGTGTGTCATCTTTTTACCTCATACGGAGGGTTGGATCCCTCAGGTTTGCTCGGTGATGTCTCCATCTTCTCTGATGACCGCACCTACAGTTGAATCAGCAAAGAAAAGGTAAAGAAAAGAACGTATTCTTGATGAAGAAATATCTATGTCTATAAAGAAGTATGTTGTTGGTCATTTAAACAAGACACAGAGCATTGGTATCAAGTTGATACAACTTCTCCATCAAGGAGGAAGGATACAAAAACAGTCATTTAAAAGGTTAAAGAGTCACGAATTTATGTGTATTAAAACCTTGAGATTCCTGGAAAATAATGTAGACCAAAACACATCACACATAACCAATTACAGGATATCTTTCTGGAATACTATAAATAAAAAACAAACAAAAAACACACGTAAAACCATTAGTCACAGATCTTACCAGGACACGATGTTTCCTTTAGAATTGCGAGCAACTTTAAGGTTTGACCTTTCCTGTGAAAGTCGAAAAGTAGATGTTTTATCATTCAGGCTGCTGTAAACAAGAGACAATAACAGCCTAACAAAGAACCGAACCCAGAACCAGCACAGGCCTTCTAGTGTTTACCACCAATCACATCTGTCCTGCTTGTGCTGGGTGGGAAAGGTTGTTGAACGGATTAATTCAAGCTCCTGTGCGGTCACTTATGAACACATCCCCTTCTTGGCCACAGATCCGACGCTATATTACGTTCTAAAATCGTTAAGTCAGCAACACTTAACTTTTACGTGATGGTGACGGCTAACTTGGCTAACCGCTAGCTAGCGTTTCCACAAGATAACACATTTAACACCAGACAAGTCGCCTTACATTCCATAACCGCGTCGACACATTTATACTCAATATACTCCTATGTTGTAATAGACTGTTACTACACAATGATATCGCAAACCTTTTTCCTAAAAATATCAGAGACCGATTGACCGTAAATTAGACAGCAGGTCCAGGAGGGATCTGTCCGTCCATCACCGCCCTCTACCGGCCACCAGGCGCGTCCTCACCGGAAGTGGGGAAAGGCGAGTTGAACGAACGGATTTATTTATTTACCTTGTTTTTACCTTATGATTATGAAAGTAATTCAATCTTGTTACCATTGTGGATATTCATATAAGATTTCCAATTTATTTCATTTTGTCAAGATGACCGAAGTCAATGCACAGAAAGCTAAACGGCTATAGCCGCTAGATGTCGCTCTTTCTCCACAGACTTACTTTTCACGTCTCGGCTGTGTCTTCTTACTCTAACAGGTTTCCTAAATACCTTGTGTCATAATGTTGTTTTTAAAGTAATAATCTCCTGTGCCCTGTATATGTTACCATGCATTAAAGTCATGCTGGACTAATTATACATTTTTCATTCTTTTTACATCCTTTTATGTAACTTGGAAATTCTTACTGTGGAAAGTAACATTGGTTCTGTGTTTTTTTTGTGCCATATGAACACAACATCAGAATGTCACATTATTCTGGTAGAGCTGCAAGAGGCCTAATGCATCAGAGTGAATGTGTAATTACAATACATGTTTCCACGTTAACAGGTGGTTGTCCTAAGCTGCTCCCCAATCCTGCCAATAACAGCTCATCGATAATTGGGTGCTGCTTTGTGTGTAGGCGACTCACACAAGCTGTTTTTGAATTATTTATGAAGTAGTTGTTTACGTCCCTGTGCAGAGATGTCCACTGGTTGGTTGAGAACTGTGTACAGCCTGTGTCTCTGGATATGACTGACTGAATCCGGCTCTGGCAGATGGCTGGAAGGCAACATTACGGAGCAAACGTGTTCCCCCAGCCTGTTCTGCTGCCCAGCCACAGGAGGCCGGTTGTGGGGTGGACAAACAAGATGACTCATTTGCCTCCTATGCAGCCAGCAAGCAGTACGCCATAACATTCTGTCACTTAACAGCAGCGGTGTATAGGATGTAATGGATGGATTTTAACTAAAGCTGCCTTGAAAACACTGACCATCACCTTCGAGATGTTGGGTGTTTAAAACAACAAATTTTAGCAAAAACAAGATGAGGAAACTATGGTATTTTGGTCAAATGTGCACCTTTAGAAGATATCCAATAATCAAATTTAGTTGGCCTGCTGTGATACTAATATGTAATGAGCTGACCTGAGGATGGACAAAGATTAATACTAACATCTTTGTTCTTTGTCATGCACGAACCACCCAACATATCCTAAAGGACACTATAATGCAGGGAACTTATAGTGTAAAAGAACATTGGGGTCCACGCTTAGATTTTGCACCTTTAAACGCTTTGTTTGTGATAATTTCTCAACCTTTGCGGTTTTTCTATGCGACGCCTTTGCGTACACGTGACTTCCGCATCCGTAACGTTGGATTTTTGCGGGACGGACTGAAAAAGAACTAACGAGGAGTAACTAACCAGCCCAATAACTAGGTACTGCGCACATATCCCAGAAATCACGCCCAGGGTTAGGCTATGCTTCTCCAAGTTTAATCCGCCCTGTTGTTCCGGATGTAGGAGTCTGCGCGGTGGCGTTTATGAAAAATCATGTCGCTTTTATCGTCCATTGAGCAAGCTATCAAGTCCCGTAAGGAGGAACAGGCCAAGTTAAACGACCGTATTCAGCTCTACAGAGAGATACTACAATGCTTGTAAGTACCATTATACTCGAGACGTTGTGTGGGTCAAGTTAGGAAGTATGTCACAGTTATAGTGAATGTTCTTAGACTGAGCGATTGTGAGGCGCAGCGTCATCCGGCGCTGTGGCTTAGTTGGTTAAAGCGCCTGTCTAGTAAACAGGAGATCCTGGGTTCGAATCCCAGCAGTGCCTTTTGGTTATGAAGAGTTTTTAGCCCCTAAATCAAATCACAGCAATGGTAAATGTACAAATCCGTGCTACAACGTGGTATGAAAAAAGCAGCTTGGTGTTAATTTTAGTGTATAGTCACATGTCACATGTTTTCACAGATCATCAGTGCCATCAACTTGCTCTCAGGAGCCAGACTGTACCAATGCTGCAGCTGCAGGTATTTGGACATATATTGATCATATCAGTTCAGCAGTTCAGGTCTTTTTATTTCTGTATGAATTGGGATGTATGAACTGTTATTGTACTGTAATTGATGAAAAAAAAAAAAGCTATACATCGTATGTGTAATGTTTGCATCAGATGCGGATGCCTCAGCTTGGGAGAGAGAGGATATGGAATTGCTTGAGCAAGCACTGAAGAAAGCCCTGAAGGTCCGTGCAGGCAGTGGACCTTCCAAAAAAGACTCTAAAACGTCGTCTTTAACTCAAAAGAAAACAAGTGAGGCTGCTGCTGTTGTCGTATGCAAAGAGGGCACCCTGGCATCTGCACCTCCCAAAAGGAAACAGAGCTCCAGATCAGCCTTAAAGTCTGCCAGTTCAAACAGAAAAGAACACACCAATTCGGGTACAGTCTGATCCTTTGTGGGATTGTAAATAGTAACTTTGGACCTAATGACACACAGAAAACTCTGCAGGAATTTTACAACTTAATAAATCTCAGCATATTTCTGGATCTTTTACTTCAGGTCAATTACACAACTCAGCCCTAAACACTAAAGAGAAGATTACAAAGAGCAAAGTGTTGAGTGGCAACGACCTCGGCAACACTGCAACTGCCTCCACGTCTGCTTCAAATAACACAACACGGCTGTCACACACAGTAAAGTCTGGACCCTCCGGTTTACCGCAACAAAGCAGGTACGTGTGTACGCATACATCTGGAGCGGTCCTTAGGAGAATCATTGTTTTTGATCTGTTCCAACTGTTTTCCTCCACGTTAGGACAGCTTCTGGTGAAATAGAAAAATGGAAGGCCCTTCTGAGGAAAAAAAGCAGGTGCACTTTACATCAAATAGACATCAGTGTATTTGTGTTGGCACTAAGTCTGTCCCTCTAAAAAGGTTGTGGGAAAAAGTCGCTGCTTCACAAAGGAAACCGGAGGCTGGGAGGAGTCGCTTCATGGAGAGAATGACAACTATGGTATTTCTGTGTGGTTAGATAGGCTGGGAAGCTTCCTGCTAATTTTCTATGTCTCCTTCAAGTGGCACAAATCAATTGTAGATTCACTTATTTTTTTGTACAGAACATATTTGGGGTAACACTCTTGGCATGAAACATGGCTGACACTGTCTCCAACAACCTTCCAGTTCCCAGAGGACTGGCCGCGCGGCAGCCCCAACCAGACAAGAGATCGGCTCAACAGGCTGAGTCTCCACGGGCTTGACTTGACTCGGCGCTTCCAGACAGAGGAACTTCTGGAGGGACAGCCCTCAGAAGTCACAGCAGAGCTGTGCAAAGGCCTGGACAAAAGTATGGCTGCAACACAAAACTCATTAGGTAGCTTATAGGTAACAAAAAGCAGGAAAAGATAAACCCGAATATCAATGCGTCACTGCTTGTGAGATGGATCACGCTATTATGAAGCAAATGATTGAATCCACTGCAACATTAACTGAATGTGTTTTGCTTTACAGACGAGACACTTGAAATGCTGCAGATGACAGCAGTGGAGCTCCAGAAATATGCAGACCAAGTGAAACAAGGTGGGAAACAAGAATTAGAACTAAAATAACCATGTACCAGCCTGGCCTTTATTAGAAATTTATTTTAATACGATGAGTTATTCTATTAATCTGATTTCTTTAACAAAGATGAGTATAATGAAGGAAAATCCAACTTTACACTATATCACTCCTTAAAGGGAATTTTGTTTATTTTTGCCAGTCGTGGGGTTGCAGCAGTGATTGCACATGGCTAAAAATGACATTTACTATCAAAGTGTGCTAACCTAATTTGGCCAATAATAGGCGGTAATACAGTTCATCCACTCTGATTCACGGAGAACGGGAACAGTCATTTTAAACTCTTGTTGACCTTGACAGATGTCTGCGGCTGTGACGGCGGGGTTCTATAAAAAAAGCAAAGGCCAGGCTATTTAAAAATTGTGGAGGCAGAGCAGAAAAATACATTTTGGACTTTGGGTGTTCACACTCGCTTTCTTAAGATAACCACCTTTTCCATTAGAGTGGGAGGCATGGGATCGATGGAGGCCAGAGGGAGGCTGCCTTTGCCCTGCGGAAGCAAACGGTGTGTGGGAAGAGGGAACGGCTTCACCCTTGCCCACAACTATAACCTACACGACGGAGGCTGAGCTCCGCGAGCTGGAGACGCTGAGGACGGAGGTGGCGCTGCTGCAGCAGGAGAGTTGCCTCGAGCAGGTGAAGGTTTTCTTCCAGCACCTGCTCTTGTTCCTCTTTGTCAGATGCCCTATGCAAACAACCACCTCTTCTTCCTCTTTTTTGCAGGCTCTGTCGGACCTTCTGACCCCTCAGCTGTCCTCTATCACGTCTGACTGTCCCAGCGTCAGTGTGCTGAGAGACGTGTACTCCATCCTGGGTGAAGGAGGCCTGCGGTTTCCTGCCATCGTCGTTGACACTGACCCCGACTGTTGACATAAACTGTCACAGTGATTCATCCACACACACACAATGGAAGAGACATCCAGCATGCAAAAAACACTGTAATTATGTGTATTTGGGTAAAAAATTTGAAGAAATGACATCCCTCTGACAGGCAGTATTCATCCTTGAATGACCAATATTTTAAAGGATGCTTGTTTTACTTGCTGTTAGTAAGATTTTGCCCCACCTGCTGAAGTCAAACCTTTACAAACCAAATAAATGTAAAATCATTAGCAAGTTGTGATTTCATATCAACCCTCCATGTGTTTTGATTTGTTGCGGCTGTTTTGCACAGTTCCTGGAAGTCTCTGCGACCTCCTAAAACTTTGGTTTCACACACCAACATGCATGTGATGTGAGAGTGTGCATGAGGCCGGGAAGAAGATCAGAAAGGCCAAAGATGCTGCCAGTTCCAACACATGACGTGTGGATGGCATGGGCTGTTGCCAGACTGGGCTACAGGTGGCGCTGGGCTTACGCACAGCAGGCCGTGGGTGTCTGAGCCCCCCCCCCCGCGGCAGCCAAACCCTCAAATACAGGCGTACGCATATGGCCCCGAGTCAGCTGAGTCACAGGGACAATCTGCTGGTGGGGGTGGGGGAATGGTGGGCACGTTCTCGACACGCTTCGAGCAGAAAATGACTTGTTTTCTTGAGGATGGGAATGAAATGATTGGAAAAAGAGTGGAAAATGTCAACCTCAGACTTGTGTCTACAACCAGGAACAGATTTAATGTTTACAGTTTTTCCCACAACAAGCATCTCGGTTCGCGTGGCCCTCAGCCAGGTCGCCTGTAGCGGATTCGCGGTCCGCCCATGTAGTCTTGGATGGGAAGAAGGTGAGGAGAAGGCAGGAATGCGTCTTTGAGATCTCATCAACGCTTCCCAGAGGCGGAGGTGCCCACGCAGCTCAGATTTCCTGTGACTCGAGTACACCGGCTGCTGCCCGCTCCACTCTTGTCAGCAGCAGGGCCGCTCTGCTCCGCCATGGCCCGGCCCTGCCCAGGTTACCCGGGTCTCACGCCTTCGTCCCTGTTTTCTCACGCCTCGTTTTGTCGCTTCACGGAAGAAGCAGTGCTGTTTGATTTTCCCAGGAAGAAGCTTCATTTCCATTCCCCCCTCATGCACACGCTCACACACCGAGAGCGACAGAGTTAACCTTTTCATCCTCTTGCAGACCGCTCTTTGTTTTTCACTGCAGTTCATCTAAGTACAGATCCACAGAAACCAGACGGCGCTACCAAGAATCCACTTCTGTTCTCGAAATTGCCCTTGAACAAATTGTTTTTTCCCTCTGCTCCTTTGCACATTCCTCAGTTCCCTCCATTTACTCCAGCGTTGCCTACAGAAGCCCAGCAGTACCCACGAGGTGCTCATCGATCAGGTTCCATTAGAGCTTATTATTTGTTTTTCCTCACCGATCAGATATAAAAATCCATTTTCCTCCTTTGAATCTTTTTTCCTTTCTGCTACAGTAAATATTCCAGTCTTTTAATCAAAAGCATTTGTCCATTTGGCTTTTTTATGAGAATATGAGTCATGTAATTCAATCATTCAAACCCCGGTAGCAGGAATCCTTTTATGTGCCAGACCCCTGCTGTTACCCAGGCTGCACTTTAGAAGTACGTACAAAACTCATCAAAATTAAAAATGATCAATCAGTGGTTGCAGTTTGTGCACAAACCTCTTTCAAAAAATAATAATTGTGACACATTTCACAAAGACTATCATCATCACACCATATGTGAACATCATGCTAGGAGGATACCACTCAGGTCATCTTAGAATCAAACGCCAATGCAAAGGCAGCATTTCATGAACAATCTGGATCTATGTGCTCTTCTTTGTGCTGCAGTTTTTTATTTGCTGTATTTGTTGAAAAAGCTAATAGTAAACATGGGAATTGGGGGGTTACTACGACAGGATTACCTTTCATTTAGGAAAGCCTACAAGACCGGGGGGGATTGCTTTACTTACTTATTAAGTGTCCTCCTACACATCAGTGTCATATGGTGCTGGTGTGACACATGAAAGCGCGTGGGTGGTTGTAGGATTTGTTTTCGTGTGTGTGTGCTAGTGTGTGTGCTGCATGGAGGGGGTACATGTGTGCTGCTGCAGTAGAGATTCCTCTTCCCTGTGAAAATAATCCTTCTAACCAGAAAAGCTGAGGGATTCCCCCTCATTCTCCGCTTTATAGGATCCCTTGTCTGCGTGTGTGCATGTGTGTGTTTTATGCTGATAACCTGAAGACTGCAGAGTTTAAAGCAGAGATGAGACGGTGAGGAAAAGAGGGGGCATTGGTGTCCCCTCCCCTCACTTCCTTCCCCCGTGTTTCGTCAGACCATTTTCTCCCTGCTTCCACGTTTGATGTCACGCTCCGGGGACCAGTCAGAGCGCTTGGACGTGCCTGTTTTTATTCCCTGCTCCTCCCCTTCCCAATGTCCCTCATATATCTCACACCACTACGTTGAGCAGAGTGTACAATGTGCTGCCACCGAGCCAGCAGGCAGTGTGCAGAGACGCAACCAGAGGAGGCAGATAGAAGGAAAGTGTGAGTGGATTTCAGCGCTTCATCTGACTCGCTCCAGCCTTTTCTCAAGTCTCATATAAGCGACTTTTTCCCCCTCTGCCTTTCTTTTTCTTTTTTTTTTTCAGTTTTTCCAGACGAGAGCTGAGAAACGACCGGACAAACGGAGCCAAAGCTGCAGTCTGGGTTCCGGATCTGGAAGCTACCGGCATCAGAATGGGTTGCACTACCAGCCACCTGGCCTGCCAAAACCACCCCCAGACCAGCTCCGAACACGAAGCTCAGTCCCTGGAGGCTGGTGCCGCCAAAGTGCCTGAGGTGCTCTCCTCACTGGAGCGTCTGTCGCAGGCCACCGGGGGCATGGAGAAGTCCTGGTACCGCTGCATCTTTCCCTTCGGAATCATCTCTTTGGTGATCGGCATAGCAGGCACAGGTGTCACCTACACCTACAACGACCTGCCTCAGACCAAAGTGGTGTCTGTGGTGCTGCTTGTCATGGGGCTTCTGCTGCTGCTGGTGGCCACCGCTTGTTGGACTGTCCACAAGAAAAAGAAGAGGAAAAAGAAAGAGGGAGGATCATTTAACTCTGAGCAGTGTCCCCTGTGAAGCAGACAGAGAAGGACAGCAAAGAGAACCTCAGAAGTAAAGAAAATCGGGACTTGGAGCTCAGGGGTCCGGTATCAAATTTGCCACTTTACCTCTCAGCCCTAAATCCTGCCTCCCAATTCTTTACTGGCACAACTCTGGAGAAATAGAGGGTTGAAGGACAGACAGACAGACAGAGACAGATAGACGGACAGACAGGACTCTGGAGGACCTGTTTGTCAGCTCTGGAATATTTCGGATTGAAAGGTATGATCACAAATGCCTAACGCGCATCATTAGAAGTGTCCAGTGTCAAAACAACTTAACAGCAGTAATGCAAATATGCACGGGCACACGCTCCATACGGTCCTCACTGACTTTTGCACAAGAACACTATGGATAGCTATGCAGAGCGGCTGTCGGAGTCCGTGCTGACATCACGGAGCACGTCAGTGACAGCATTCCTTCTCCCAGAACAGGTGACTCTGTGAGAGGCCAGAAGTGGGCCAAACAGCAACCTGAAACCCGGCAGTGCCCCCGCGCCAGCGACCAGCATCATTCGCTCATCCTGTGACACCGCAGCAATGTGTTTGGGGCTTTTTTTACGCAACAGGAAAGTGGAACTCGAGTCAAGTAGGATCTGACTGGCATGTGTGCGGACCACGACCATGGGGAGGGCAAGGGATCTACAGGAGATCTTTATTGAGAAAGGAAAGTTTTACACAGATGACAAACGTAACAGAACCTGGCTGTAGAGCCGCTTTTACTTCAGCTTCAACAAAAGTGGCTCTTGTTTCCAATGGCACCACATATATGGACGTTCAAGTGGAGTCAGACCTGTCTCTGTGGGACGCCACCCTCCACCAACAAGGATTACTAAAGGACACTGACCGAGGAGACGTGTCAGAGCAACATTTGACTGGTCTCGTTCCCCTATGGCCCCCTCCCACCTGGTGCCTTGAGCTAGCCTCATGGAAAAAGGCTCTGATGCATTCCCCTGTATCTATATGAACACAACCCTGGCACTCTCCTACTCTCCTTACCTCTTTCAGGCCATTTGCCTTCCTTTCCATCACACTCCCATTGTAATATCACCCTGAATCTCATTCATCCTTTTGATACGCATATTCAGACACTGAAATGGACGTCCCGGCTGCCAGACCTTTGACTTTATCTTGCTGTGCCTGAGAAAGTGGATTATTCTCTATCTAATCATGGAAAGAAACACAATCTCTGTCACTCTGAAAATAGAACGCTCCAGACTCTGGGCTTTCCCTTTCCTTCACCTTACAATTCGGAGTGAACGAGTGAACGTGTCAGCTTTTGTAGAAAAAAGTGCTTTCTGCTGGTGGTTTGGGCTCTCCAGATGAGACACGCCATGGCACACGTTGTCCTTGTCTTAAACAATTTTGCGTGATACACGTCTTGGTGGACACCAGAAGCTAAATATAGTCTTTGTGAAAGGATTAAAGGAGTGTGAGGCCTGCGTTTTCAGGTGACCGATTGTGCTTTCAGCCTTGAGACCATTATTGATCGAGATTTTGTTGATGCTGATGACCCATTAATAACGCTGTAACTGCTGTGCTAAATGTGTCTATATGCATCAAGATCTGGTGGTTTGTGCATAATGATAAAAAACCGCCCTGAAGGCCCGCTTATCAGTTGTGTTTGCTGCTTCTACCTGCCATCTTGAGCATGCGCCGAGGGATCAGTCCTGCCAAAAAAAAAGAAAGAAACCTGCTTAGTGTGCTGCGCAGGTGTTGACAACCAAAAGGAAGAAGGGAAATTAAGAGTAAATAATTGAAAAGAAGAAGAAGAATTATGTTTGGGGGGGGTGGTTGGACTAAAATGTTTAACTATTTATTAAAACGGTTAGAAAGTCTGATGGAATGTGATGCATTAGTGTCAGAGTCTGTAGTGAAACAGTCAGTTTGCAGATGTTTAGAGCTAACATAGACGTGCCTGTGAAACACATGCACAATCTACATTCACACCAGTTTAAAGTAAACCTCACACGAAATGCTGATGGACTACTGAGTTTATTAAATATGTCAATGGAAACTTATATCAGCTCAGGACATCAGCTGACCACGCAGGTGCCTCATGTGTCAGTTCAAATACGAAGAGTCATACACCAGGTTGCATTTTGCTTAAAATAATCACGCATATGTCACTAAAACTGATAGAAGTACCAAACGTCGATTGTTCGAGACATGATTTCCTTTCTGTCTTCTGGAACATAAAAGGGGAAATGTACCTATCGTAGCTGCAGGGGAACTATTCTATGTCCCAGTAGACAGTCACACTGTCTTGCCTAAGCTATTTGCCACTCCACCGAGTGACATGAAATGTGTTTATCCCCCTGCCCTCTAGTATTTGGTGCTGTACATATATGACTATTTTCTACTGTTATATTTCTACATCTCTGTAATAAATGAATGTGACTTGAGTAGCCCCCAAGACTCTGCTTGTTGCAGTGGATCCTTGCGTGTTGCTTGAAATGTCGAGGTTTATATTGGAATACATCGCCATCTTGGAAGCTTTGCCGACATCGACCATGTTAGACAAACCACCGGCTGGTGTGTGGTGGAAAATGAAACACCCTCTATGGGCAAATGTGGAAATTATCCCATATAGGTGCCAGAATATTGATCTGACATGTCTAACAAATCAAGTTAGATCTTGATTTCTGTTTATAGATTAAAATTCAGTTTATTCTCCTATTACTCTTGCTTTACTTGCACTTTATTTTTGAAGCCAATATCCCACTTTTTACAGTAAAATGCTTTTTGATGTCTGAACTGCAACTGATTTTACATATTTAGCATCTAAAGTTCAGTGAGGGCAAAATGGGGACAATGTCCTAGATGCTAGGATCAGCACAGACTGCAGGGAACCAGATGGGAGCAACTCA
Source organism: Tetraodon nigroviridis (assembly GCA_000180735.1). Classification (NCBI taxonomy): domain Eukaryota; kingdom Metazoa; phylum Chordata; class Actinopteri; order Tetraodontiformes; family Tetraodontidae; genus Tetraodon; species Tetraodon nigroviridis. The sequence goes on from CAAE01014593.1 coordinate 142,968, forward strand.
TCCTCCTAGCTCTTTCAAATTTGGTTTTCATTGTGCTGAGTTACTCAGTAGACACAGCAGCATAATTACAGCTGCTCTGTTTTTTCTAAATTACATCTCCTTAGGATTGAAATTGCTCTGCCTCAGATTTCACATTGTCTGCTCAGGTGACAGACGGAAATCATGCCCATCTGGCTCGATTTAACGAGATTAGCCAATTCATTTAATCTCTTAATTAGATAGCATTGCACTGGCACGTGCCCGCTATTGATTATCACTCTAAGTGAATATGGGAATCATTTATCCCCTGCATTAATCTTACATTAAAATGTAATCTTTTAAATTTCAGCATTTTACCACCTGCACTTTCCATGTATCTAATTAATTTGCACCATTAGCAATGGTGTGAAATTATCACCTTTTCCTCTACTTCAGGTTAAACCTAATTTCTTCCTGTGAGAGGCAGAGTAGTTATAACCATCAGAGATATGCTCATACATTATGAATGATGATAATGGGACGTAATTATATATCTAGGTCAGGGGTCGGGAACCTATGGCTCGCGAGCCATATGTGGCTCTTTTGATGGCTGCATCTGACTCCCGGACAAATCTTTAATTATTTAAAAAAAAAAAGAAAAAAGAAAAAAAAAAGTTGCGTTAGACTCCTTTGCGCATGCGCGAACCGGCGACGGCTAGAAGGCCGGTTGGCAGTAGTTTCAGTGGGAAAGTGGCGAACATACGTGTGTGTGTCTAGTTATCCATCAGTCGCAGAGGCAAAGCAGACGAGGCAGAGACACTGTTCACTAGGTGGTGCAGTGGTTAGCGCTGCTGCCTCACAGCCAGAAGGTCGCGGGTTCGCTTCCAGCTGCTGCCGGCCTTTTAAATGTTCTCATCATATTTATTGGTATAGCCTAAGTACAAGCTAGGGTTAGGGTTAGGGTTGAGGCTAGGGTTAGGGCTAGGGATAGGGTTAGGGTTAAGGCTGGGGTTAGGGTTAGGGTTGAGGCTAGGGGTAGGGCTAGGGTTAGGGTTAGGGTTGAGGCTGGGGTTAGGGCTAGGGCTAGGGTTAGGTTTAGGGCTAGGGTTAGGGTTAAGGCTGGGGTTAGGGTTGAGGCTAGGGTTAGGGTTGAGGCTAGGGGTAGGGCTAGGGTTAGGGTTAGGGTTAAGGCTGGGGTTAGGGTTAGGGTTGAGGCTAGGGGTAGGGCTAGGGTTAGGGCTAGGGTTAGGGTTAAGGCTGGGGTTAGGGTTAGGGCTAGGGTTAGGGTTAGGGTTGAGGCTGGGGTTAGGGTTGGGGCTAGGGTTAGGGTTGAGGCTGGGGGTAGGGCTAGGATTAGGGTTAGGGTTGAGGCTGGGGTTAGGGTTAGGGTTAAGGCTCGGGTTAGGGCTAGGGTTAGGGTTAGGGCTAGGGTTAGGGCTAGGGTTAGGGTTAGGGCTTGGGCTAGGGTTAGGGTTGAGGCTAGGGGTAGGGCTAGGGTTAGGGCTAGAGTTAGGGTTAAGGCTAGGGTTAGGGTTAGGGTTAGGGTTGAGGCTGGGGTTAGGGTTGGG
>CAAE01014593.1:158459-178456 GCA_000180735.1 Tetraodon nigroviridis
GACCAAAATTAATTTGTGAACTAATGAATTTAGGCAATAATAATAACAATAATAGATGGTTTTGTACGTGGTGAGGTAGTTTGGTTTTGCTTAAATTATGGGTCGTTGGTGTAACAGTGGAATTGGAGACCATGTTTGGATATGATGTTACTGAGCAGAAGGATGTGTAGAGGATGAACAGGAGGGGGGGCCATGCACCAAACCCTGGGGGATGATGTAGAGGAAAGGTGGAGGAGGGACAGTTATTTTTACAGAGATATGACTGGAGCCATGAAGGAGCAGTGCTAGTGATGGTGGGGTAAGATTCCAGGGAGGAGAGGAGAATGAATGTGTGAAAGGCTGCAGTAGAGCTGAGCAGGGGGAGGATGTGAAGAAGGCCAGAATCTGTGAAGAGAGGGATGTTGTCTTTGACTTTGAGGAGAGCCGTGAATGTGCTGTGAGGCTGTGAGCAGAATCCAGATTAAGATGGTTCAAATGGAGGTGCGTTTTGAGCCGGGCAGCAACAGCATATTGCAGTATCTTTGAAGGAAAAATCCCAGTACCACATCTAAGAGGACACATTTTATTTATCGGAGAGATCTTAGTAGTTCATTCATGACATGATATGTTCTGTGCATTTATGTGTTTGCATTTATTTTAATAATACTTCATTAATCAAGATCTCAATCAAGATAACATGTACTTTTTAACTTAATCTATTTCTGATGTGTTTTAAGATAGCAGTTAGTTGTTTTCTATTCCACACATTTACTACTGTTTTAAGTCCAAATGTGTTTAAGGTAAGTGTGTGATATTTCCTGGTATTCAGTTTAATTTTATTCCAAAGGATCAGGTAAGAGACCATGTTGAGGAGGTTTTGTTCACGTGTAAGAGTCTGGGAAGACAGGCTGCCTTTGGGTCGTTTTCTTTTGTGCGTTCTGCTCTTTTCCTCAGTCTCTGTGTCAGTGTTTGTTTTATGAGAGTGACCCTGCTTTAACCGTTGGGATTCATACTGCACTATTGACACTTGTTCCAGCATTATAGTCCTGTGTGCTGCTCAGCAGGCTTAAAATGTAACAGCAACGTATTTAGGTTAAAATATTATTTTTTCTTTTTCTTTGTGGTTTTATTCCTTTAGTACGACATTGCATTGTTACTCACACATTTTAAAGATCATTTGCGATTATTATTTTTCTGATCTGGGGACTGTTAAAGAAGGCATGTATGTGGACGTTATAGAGTTATTCCTCATGTATGGATCCTAATAACATTAAAATCATATAAAACAGCTATATCGGAGATGAATCTGTCTCATAAATGTCATGTTCTTCCTGTGCTTTCCCCTCAGTGCGTGGGTTTGACACAGAACAGCACTTTGAGGACTTTGTGAGAAATGACCCCCTGTCAGGGAAGGTGCTGGCTGCTGTGGTGTTTGAGCACCAGTTCAGTCATGATGATGAACCTCTGCCCTTAAAGGTAAAATGCTGTGAATACACACTCTAATGCACAGCACAGCCGCAGCTGAGTGCCGCAGACAGAGAAGTGGCATCAGGTGCACGGCCGCTCTATTACCATGTTACTCAGGCTAAACATACAGGATGATTATACAAGAACAATATTATACAGTTGTGATATATCATTTTTAATAGAATTTTACACCATTGTATATTTAATCATAGAAAGATGATGCAAATAATTTTCTTTTAACATAGGGTTAAGAAATTTGATAAATGCGGTGCTTAAATCTGACATGTTGTACAAGGTACAAGGTGGGAATTCAGGTTTTACGTGCAAGAGGACAAACTGGTATTACTGTTAACTGTTGCCAGTAATAGTTAGGTCACATGTTCAGCTCCAAATACACCTGTTTGTGCACTTTAGGATAAACTTTACACCCCTTTACGATCAACATAACACCAATGTTCTCCCACTTTTAACCCCTGATTTAAAAAAAATGTTTGTTGTTACAGCTTTTATGCTATTGATTATACTTAGACCTTATCAGTCAAAACCAAAACAATTCAGGTCAAAGTCTAAATCATGACAGAAAACAGAAATAGGAAACAGAGGAATATTTCGTATTCTTTTTAATGATCAACAACTAATTAACTAGAACTCTTTGTATCAATCCATATGTAAAACTTTTTCTACTGATTGTTAATATTTTATTTTACTCTCATGTGTAGGTGAAATACCACTTGCGGTTCAGCTTCACTCCCCGATTTGCCCCAGCGAAGGAGAGGTCAGAGTTGAACCCAAATAGTGACCTTGACTGGCACACGCTCAGCCTCTATCCTCTGTTTCAAATGCCAGGACCAAGGGAGCAGCACAGGAAAGAGGGAGGCACTCCTGGTGAGGACCCATCAGCCAACATCACTTTATTCATAAAAAGAAGCTTTTTTGTGGAAATCCTTTATTATAACAGTCCTTCCCAAAAAAGCTGCTGACAACTTGACACAGAAAGGCTCCTTTCCCCATTATCAAGGGTAAACTCCCTCTGTACAAGCTGTGTTTCTATAGCAACCACAACCCTTGGCACCATCCTCAGTATATCTTGTCATAAGGATGCATTGTCCCCCAGCAGAATTTAGTAGATGCTGGTAAAAATGCTTCACCTCAGTGGATGATAAAGATGAAAATGTTTTCCGTGATGATCTTCCAAACATGAGTGAATAGAATGGGCCAAAGAGACATGCAGTAAGGGATGATGTCATCATAATAGAGTCGTGAAAGCATTCAGGCCTGTATGAATATGGATTTACATCCTCTAAAGACAAAATATTTCCCCATAGATCTATTTGCCTAATCGAGGTCTCTCTGACATTTTAATGAAATCGTATGACGCAGGACACCTGTTCTACCTGGTCATAATGGTGCGCTGTTGGGCTTAACGTCTTCTTATATCTGTTCTTCTCTGGAAAAGGATACTACAGAGAGGGATTCCTGGCTGTGCAGCATGCTGTCGACCAAGCCATCATGCATGCTTACAAGGCGGACTCCTCTCTGCTGGCGCACGTCAGAGTGGTTCTGTCACGGTTTCCATACCCTGCCTTTATATACGACGTTTTCGTGCTGGCCATTCAGAACCAGCTGCCTTTACTGCTGGTGCTCAGCTTTACTTATATCTCCCTCAACATCGTGCGCTCTGTGGTGCAAGAGAAGGAAAGAAAGCTCAAGGTGTGTTTGTGTGCTGTCATGTGGCCTTTAACAGAAGAGACCTACTCATGCTTATTATTCAAATTTCTTTTGTTTTAGGAGTACATGAGGATGATGGGCCTCAGCAACTGGCTCCACTGGAGTGCCTGGTTCCTCATGTTCTTTCTGTTTATCTCAATTTCAGTCTTTTTCGTCACTCTGCTCCTCTGTATCAGGGTGAGTTTGCCAAATTCCAGCACGTACTATTCTCACTGCATATTTTAGCAGTTTCTTGGATTAGCAAACAATACAATATATTTGTGTATTGTGTAACAGCAGAGAAATGTAAATCTACATTTTACAAGTTACCGTATTTATACTGGAGTACAAATTTGAGCCAGGTCAACATGTACGTACTCTCTTTTAGGTGAGCCCTAATGGAGCTGTGCTGACCTACAGTGATCCCACACTGGTTTTCGTCTTCCTGCTTACCTTCACCATAGCCACCATCAACTTCAGTTTTATGATCAGCACCTTCTTCTCAAGAGGTGTGTGTATGTTTATGTGTGTGTGGGGGTGCATAGATTTCTTTGAATGACCTCCTTTATTGTCAGTGACACCAGCATTACAGTACTTTAGATACAGGTCACAATGTCAGCTGTTTGCTCTTTTCTCACAAAGAATAAAAGCAGTAAAACAATGGCCAACTACTGAGCCTGGGTTTCGGAGGTACACTATAAACGTGCACGTAAACGTCACTAATCATGTAAATGTTGCACATTACAAAAGGACGATGCGATAAAAATTGTTCTTCCTTCTATCTTATTTTTAAGTCTGTCTTTTGTTTGGTTCACTGTTAAATACATTGTTCTAGTTACTGATAAAATGAAGAAATGCCATCATAGTGCCTCTTTCCCTGTGACAATTTAAATGATCTCACTAAAAGACTACGGTAGATATAAACTTACGAAATTGCATGTGTACAAAGCCAGCAAAACAGATTCCAAGTCCTCTGACATTTTGAACAAGGGAAATGTCTGTCTTTCTGTGCTGGCGGTCGGCATAAGCAGCTGAGTGGAAACGGCACTGCACCGATTAATGTCCCTTTAAAGATAGGGTAACCTAATCATTGCATTTTTACAGTAATTTAACTTGGAGGTCTCTTTTAAAAAGAAGGCAAAAAAAGACCTACAGTAAATAGACTTCACTCTCTCTCCCAAGTCTCTTTGTTTTATTTTTGTTTAGTTTTATTCTCTAGCTGGCAGCTGTGTAGTTTATAAAGATGAGTTTATATATGAAATAAATTAGCTGTTTTTATAGCACAGACAGATACTGTGACAGACTGTGTAATTACGCTGTTCAATTGACTTTTGACATCAATTTTATCCATTTTCAGCCAACTTGGCAGCAGCTGCAGGCGGTTTCATCTACTTCTTGACCTACTTGCCTTATTTGTTCCTGTGGCCACGCTACGACATACTGACCCACGCACAGAAGGTCTCGGCCTGCCTCATCTCCAATGTGGCAATGGCCATGGGTTCTCAACTCATAGGAATGTTTGAAGGCAAAGGTGAGAACCTATTGTCATGCTAGCCACGGTCATTTACTGTTTCTTAAAAACAAAAAACCATCAAAACTTTCGGTGCTTTTCTCTCTGCAGGTACGGGAATTCAGTGGTCTAATCTCTTTGACGCCGTCACAGTGGACGATGATTTCTCCATGGCCCAGGTGATGGCCTTGCTGCTCTTCGACGCTGTGCTGTATGGTTTAGTAGCCTGGTATGTGGAGGCCGTTTTTCCTGGGGAGTATGGAGTGCCTTTGCCATCTTACTTCTTTGTACTGGTAAGCTATGACCATGGTAAGACGTGTGAAGATTTTTATTCTGATAAAGAAGGAAGTTGTTGATTTCAATTAGCTAAAGTAACAGCTAATTTAAATAACCCACAGGAAATGTCTGAAGCAGGACAGCCAACTCAAAGTTTATTTTTTTACCAAACACAGGCAGTCCTGAACTCGCACACTCTAACACGTTAACAGACTCATTATGATAAACTCATGATAACCGGTTTTACAGCATTTAGGAATTATTAACACTGTTCTTACTGCTTCTCCTCACCCACAGCCTTCATACTGGTGCAGCAGTCCTCGCATGGCTTTTGTGAATGAGAAAGAGGAAGAAGAGGATGCAGAAAAGGCTCTGAAAACAGAATTTATAGAGGAAGAGCCATCTGGACTTGTGTCTGGGATTAAGATTAAACACCTGTGTAAGGTGAGCATCTGAATGGACATTGTAAACTGTACAGGATGACCTCATGTCCACATACTGAAAATGAGTGTAGATGATGTCAGCTCAGACTGCAGAGAAAAGAGTTTGTAACCATTAGGGGTTCATTTTCTTGCCAGGAATTCAAAGTGGGCAATAAAATGCGACAGGCTGTGAAAGATCTGACAATGAACATGTTTGAGAGCCAGATAACAGTCCTCCTGGGGCACAACGGTGCTGGGAAGACTACCTCACTGTCCATGCTAACAGGTGAGCTTGGTTTCACACCTGCAGGCTAAAACACAAGTGCATTTATAAATCATGGATTGATTTCTGCTTCCAGGGCTGTTTCCTCCCACCAGTGGCCGGGCCTACATTAACGGTTACGACATCTGCCAGGACATGGCTCTGATCCGTCGCAGTCTGGGACTCTGTCCTCAGCATGATGTGCTGTTTGATAATCTTACTGTCATAGAGCACCTGCTCTTCTATACACAGGTTCTCGCACAAGTGTTATAAAACAAGTGTTACATTTCCTTTTGAGCTATGCAGCTAATGTACTGTTTATATTCTTGTTTTATAGCTAAAAGGCTACACCAAGGAAAAGATTCCAGGTGAAGTGGACCGAATTATCCAAATCCTAAACCTCGAAGACAAGCGATATTCCCGCTCTAAAACCCTCTCTGGTGGAATGAAGAGGAAACTGTCCATTGGCATCGCTCTGATTGGAGATTCCAAAGTAAAGAGAGTTTTATGGAGTCTTTACTCACCCACCCTTTTCTGCTCCATGTTTCATCTCTGTCTTTACGCAACCCCTGCCCAGGTTGTAATGTTAGACGAGCCCACATCGGGAATGGACCCGTCAGCTCGACGTGCCACCTGGGACCTGCTTCAAGGAGAGAAACACGGCCGCACAATCCTGCTCACCACACACTTTATGGATGAGGCCGATCTGCTCGGTGACCGCATCGCCATCATGGCGGGAGGAGAGCTGCAGTGCTGTGGGTCACCGCTTTTCCTCAAGAACAAATACGGTAAAAAGGCAGTTGAAATCTCCAGCACCCACCTCAACTGTAAATATGAAGCTAGTGTATAATATTGTCCATATGTTCCAGGTGCTGGCTATCATATGGTGATAGTAAAGGATGCGCTCTGCAATGTGTCCGAGATCACGCGTCTTGTTCACATGTACGTTCCGGATGCAATGCTGGAGAGCTTTGCTGGGGCAGAGCTTTCATTCATCTTGCCAAAAGAAAGCACCAGCAGGTGAGTCATTTTTCGATATTGTGTTATTATTATTGCTCTTTACCTCTTAGCTTCGTATGTATATAGCTGTGTTATATTCACAGTCACACACATATGAATCTCTCATCTTAAATATTTTTAAATGAAACTATCTAGCTGACATCTGATGAAAACATTAGCATTTAAGTAATATTTCATATTACCTTGAATCTGACATTGTTTTTATATATATTAAAAATTTGATGTCCTGTCAACACACAAGAACAGAAATGTGAAGTTTGGTGCCATTTAATGATTAGATTTACTGATATTTAGGTCCATGGATAAGATTATTTTATAGCAAATTATGCTTCACATTATAAGACAGTTATCCTGATGTGATTTTTGTCTTTTTTTTCTTAGGTTTGAGCTGCTATTTGCTGAGCTGGAGATGAACAGAGAGAAGCTGGGCATCGCCAGCTACGGAGCATCAGTAACGACCATGGAAGAGGTTTTTCTCAGGTAGAGTAATACATTTCCCTTCAGCACAATCAGAGAGGCTAACGAGACCTGACACACCAAACCAGGCTTTAACATCAAGTGAACAGAGTCTGGTTTTACCTCACTGCTTTGCTCGCACATCTGAGACAAGACTGCCTGCTGCTTACCAGGCCATTATTTCTGTGGTAAGAAGCATAAAGGTTATCCTACCAGGGGCAGACACTGTGGCTGTTTCACGCTCTAATTATCTCTGCAGATTTCTGAAGATTTTTGTCCTTATTATATGTGTCTTACTGAGTGTCAGTTGATGTCTTCTACATCACAAGCATCAAAAATGGCACCAGGAAAACCTTCATTATTTTTTTTCTATGTAGAATTCACTGTTTATACCCAATAAAATTATGCCATTACTGTAGTTCTTAAAGTGGTTAATGATCTCTTTAAAACTTATGATGATTGTTTAAATAATCTGATAATTGTCTTGCTCTTGTAATAAATGTTAAACTGAGTTTGGTAATTTTGTTATATATTGAATAGCTGGATCTCCCCTCATGTTTAAATGTTAACAAGGGTAGAGTCTTTAATGTCTTTTTGTGCTAAAGTCCAAGAGTATCTGATTCGCGGGCAGCCTTGACTTTGTACACTACACAAAACTGCTAGAAGATAATAAGCCTTTTTTTTTTTTGAATCTAGAATAGTTTTAGACATTTGGTTGATTTAAAAAGCTTTTTTTGTTTATTTGTTTGATTAGAGTTGGAAAGCTAGTGGACTCTAGCTTGGACATTCAGGCAATCCAGTTGCCAGCTCTGCAGTATCAGCATGAACGGCGTTCCAATGACTGGACCACAGATGATGCCAGCAGCATCAGCAGCATGACCGACGTCACTGACTTCACCGACAGCGGCACGCTAATCTCAGAGGACTGCTCCAACATCAAGCTCAACACTGGGGTAAGATGAGATAAAAAGTAAGGTTTGGCATCTATTTAGCATTTATAATTTCTCACATTTAATGTCTTACCTGGTTCTTCAGGTCAGGCTGTACCTGCAGCAATTTTATGCCATGTTTCTCAAGAGTGCACTGTACAGTTGGAGAAACTGGAAGGTGATGGTGGCTCAGTTCCTTGTTCCTTTGGTCTTCACAATCGTGGCCTTAGTTGTGGCACGCACTCTCCCCAGCCACAAGAACGCTCCACTGCTGAGGTTGTCACTCAGCCACTATGGTCCTACCAGGGTGCCTCTGGCCCTGCCGCTAAAATCCGGGCCCCTGGCCTCTGCCTTGGCAAATACATATGCCTCACAGCTCTCTGCCCAGCTAGCGCAGGACATTAACATCACAGGTAATATTCAGAAGAATACCCAGACTTATCTGCTTCAGTTAGTGGTTTCTAACCTTGTGCTCCTTCCTTTGTTCCTCCTCACCAGACTTCATTAACTATGTCCTGGTCCAGGCAGAAAAAGAGGGAGGCAGCTTTAATGAGCGCTGTGTTGTGGGGGCTGCATTCCGTGGCAGAAGCAGCAAGTATGCCGAAGCGACAGCCTACTTCAACAACGAGGGCTACCACACGCCCGCCACAGCACTTATGATGGTGGACAACGCTCTGTACAAATTTCTAGCAGGGCCAAATGCTTCCATTGAGACGGGAAACTACCCCATGCCACGCAATCCAAATGAGACAGCAATGAGCAAGTTGACAGAGTAAGTAGAGCAGGGAGAAAAAAAAATTAAATATTATTCGTGCCCATTAAAATGGACAAATACTGTTGTGGGTGCATCGTTGAATCAAGAATTGTAAGGAAAATTGTAATCCATCTCCGTTTGTAGGGGAAACACAGGCTTCGCCATTGCCATCAACCTGATGTACGGCATGGCTTCCCTGTCCAGTACCTTCGCTCTGCTGCTTGTGACAGAGTCCTCCATCAAGTCCAAGCATGTGCAGAATGGTCAGCGGTGTCTACCTGTCTAACTTCTGGCTTTCTGCTCTGGTGTGGGACCTGTTCAACTTTCTGCTGCCGTGCCTTCTCATGTTGGTCAGTATAACCGTGCCGCTGCTGTTCACGTGTCATTTGTCCAGCTCATGACCGTTCATACTTAAAACATGTGTTCTCGTCACAGTTGGTGTTTCAGTCCTTTGGAGTGGAGGCCTTCGTCGCTGACAACCACCTGGTGGACGTGTTGTTAATGTTGATGCTTTTCGCCTGGGCCGTCATACCTCTCATGTACCTTCTTAGCTTCCTCTTCTCCTCTGCTGCTACTGCCTTCACACGCCTCACCATCTTCAACATGATCTCCGGTACAGCTACCTTTCTGGCTGTTACCATCATGACCATCCCAGGTGAGAGAATATGTGACTGACAGGCAATTTCAGTGATTACTGTAATCAAGTGCAGTTACTGTAATTAACTGTGATTAAAGGTGTTAAATCAATGATGTCATTAGTAAGAAATTTAAATGCATTGTTAATGGCCTTTTCATGGATTCTCTTCAGAACTCAACCTACAGGACCTGGCACGGTTGCTGGATAAGGTGTTCCTGATTTTTCCAAACTACTGCCTGGGCATGTCTTTCAGCCAGTTCTACCAGAACTATGAATTCATCTCTTTTTGCACTGCCAATTGGGCCAACAAATTCATCTGCAAAAAGTTCAGTAAGTGGTCAATTTGGTCCAGCAGCTTGGGCTGGAATATTCCTCTTGATGATAAATGATTAGGATTAGCATTTTTTACAATTTTTGATGATGTTGTACAGCTATGATATTACAAATGTTTGGAAAACAACAACTTTAAAGAATTATTAATTTATTATTTACTGGGTTTTCAGACATAACGTACCAGACAAACTACTTTTCCATGTATGAACCGGGTGTGGGACGCTTGCTGGTGGCCTTCTCAGTGCAGGGCGCAGTCTTCCTCATGCTCCTTTTCGTCATTGAGCTGCAGTGCATCCGCACCCTCCGTCACCTCCTTGCTTCCATATGGAGGAAACGCAAGCAGGTGGGTGAACTAAGATTTGTCTCATGTCTGGTATTCACGTGCTTACATCGTAATTAATCCCCGAGGAAATGTTTTAAAGATCAATGATTTCTGTTATTGATATTCTCTTTCGCCTGTGTGTCCTAGTTACCTTTAATACAGGATTCAGCTGTTATTCCAGAAGACCGGGATGTGGCTGAAGAGAGGAAGAGGGTCCTAGAGTGCCAGCCAGTGTTGGAGTCTATGGTCAGTAGCCCGCTCATTCTGCAGCAGCTCAGCAAGGTAAGAAGTGTGAGAAGTGTGGGTTTTTTTTCCTCTGCGTGTGTTTGTGTGTGAGGGCACATGACAGTATGGGGCCTCTTATTTCTTCCTCTCAGGTGTACACCAGCGGGCAGACTCTCCTGGCTGTGGACCGCTTGTCTCTAGCCGTGGGGAAAGGAGAGTGTTTCGGCCTTCTTGGCTTCAACGGAGCAGGCAAGACCACCACGTTTAAGATGCTGACGGGCGATGAGAGCGTTACTTCCGGGGATGCCTTTATTGATGGATACAGCATCTTGAGGGACATTAAAAAGGTGAGAGCTCTAAGTTGGCATCCAAGTTTGTCGGAGTTTAAGGTAGAAAGACTATGCTCCATTCTTGGATCGAAGTTGGAATTCAAGTTGTCAGGAGTTAAAGTAAAAAAGACTATGCTTTATTCTTGGATTACAGGTGCAGCAGCGCATTGGTTACTGCCCCCAGTTTGATGCTGTGCTGGATCACATGACGGGAAGAGAAACTCTGAACATGTATGCCCGGCTCAGAGGAATACCGGAGAAGTATGTGTCCTCCTGTGTGGAGAATGTCCTGAGGTCCCTGTTGCTGGAGCCTCATGCCGATAAACTGGTCCGCAGCTACAGGTCAGCTGACTGAGACAGGATAAATCTAAACTCTGCTGTTGCAAATAAGTGCTGAATAATAATGTCACACCCAATGCACGCAGTGGTGGGAACAAGCGGAAGCTGAGTGCAGGAATGGCTCTGATTGGTGGGCCTCCAGTCATCTTTTTGGACGAACCTTCAACTGGGATGGACCCTGTGGCCAGAAGGCTGCTGTGGGATGCTGTAACACGCACACGGGAGTCAGGAAAGGCCATAATTATCACGTCTCACAGGTGGGTTTTGGATACAGTAAGTTAGGAAATTATGTTATTATAGCTAAACAAAATCAAATGACGTGTATTATATACATGAAAAGCAGAGAATATTTGCACCTGTTTTTGATCTTTGTGGTTTTTTTTTTTTTTGCTCACCAGTATGGAGGAATGTGAGGCCTTGTGTACCAGACTGGCGGTGATGGTCAACGGTCAGTTTAAGTGCCTCGGGAGTCCCCAACACTTGAAGAGCAAGTTTGGCAGCGGCTACACACTGCTGGCTAAAATTCACATTGAACCGGAGGTAGACAACTGTGCTCTACAACTGTTCAAAGACTTCATCGAACACACCTTCCCAGGTCAGGGTCACAAATAAACTGTAAAAACCCAGACATAAAAGTAATTTTTTTCTGAATCGGAAAAATCGTTCTTCCACTGCAGGAAGCCAACTTAAGGACGCGCACCAGGGAATGGTGCACTATCATTTGACTGACAAAACTCTCACCTGGGCCCAGGTAACCTGTACTATGCCTCACGTATGTTCTTGTGTTGCGATTGCGCTCCACCTAGCGGCCAAACAGTGCAATAACGATAGGTGAAGGTCGTCTGTACCTTCCATCCTTCCGTTAGATTGAGAGATTACTGTATTTCAGCTGGCTGTAATTTACTTAACTACAGCTGATTTATTAGGCAGGTTTTCAAACAAACATGGCAGCAGACTAATCCTGTGGTTGCAGAAAGGATTTCATCTGTTGTGGTGCTTTCATTCACACCAGTTCTTCTGCTCATCCACTTAGGTGTTTGGCACTCTGGAGGCAGCCAAAGAGAAATACTGTATTGAAGACTACTGTGTCAGCCAGATATCGCTGGAGCAGGTGTTCCTCAGCTTCGCCCAGTTCCAGCACTGCACAGACAGCGGGAGGGTGTGAAGTGGAGCCAGGAAGCCATACTTTGTTTTCCAGCTCGTGAGATTGTGCTTTAGACACGTGGAACGGGCCCATGGAAAGACATTATAACTTCTACTGTTGTGTTGTGCCGTTGATTTATTGTGAATATGTGACGAGAAAGAAAACAAATCTGCGTGTTAATATGCTAAACCAAGTACTGAACTGCACGTTTTTGTTAGTGGGGTCAATGGTCAATAGATACTATCACTCCTCTCAGTTCTATAACAGGGTTCTTTTTTGATTATTTATATGTGTACAGCTATTTTTTGTGATTTTTATTCTAATATCAGATTTTTTCCAAGATTATTTTTTATTAATCAGACAACTGAACACTGTTTAAAATTGTTGCACACCTTCTGCGCCTTGTCTGTCCAATAAGGGTTCTGGTTTCTTTATTTTGCTCGATACAAAGATCTTCATATCACTTCAGGCCTTTTATTGTTGTTGCCACAAAAATGCAACCTTTTCATGGTACTAAAAATCTGTGTGCGAGGATGACGGGTGCTAATGAACACTTATTCCGTCCATGTGGGGTTCTTGCAGACCAGTCCATTCAGTCTGAGGACATTCAAAAAAGCCTCTGCTGTTTACAACCAATGATTTATTTTTTGTTGAATTTGTTTTTGTCTGTTTTGCAGCTATGAGTATCGAACGTGCTCCCATGTGATCACAGAATGACTTAACTATTGCTATGATTGTCTTAAACCCCGAGACCACCAGATTGTTGCCGTACGGTGGACAAATGTTACTGCTGAGTCATGTTTCATGTGGAGCTGCTTCTTCAGGGAATGCCAGGAAATGTAATTTACGCAAAAAAACATTAGGAAAGAAGTTTATCTGCATCCAAAAAGAAGCCTTAATGTGAGGATAAATGATCCCCTGAAGGTTTGTTTGTTTTGCATTTGCGATGTGCAGACATGGCTGCAGTCCCCAGTCAATCATTGTTACAGCCTCGTTTGTAGCTGCTGAAATCATTGAAAGTCGGTTTAGCCTGGGTTGAGCCGGGACGCCAGCGCCCGCCTCCTCTCATGTCACATGAATGTATTTGCTGCCTTGTGCGACAGAAAAAAAGGCAGCCTGATCATCTTTATTAACAGCTTCATAACATTCGCAGCACTTTTTCACATGTGTGTGTCTTTAAAAGATTTGTTCACTTTTTTTATGAAGTTTTGCACAACTCACGTCACCATTTGGCGCATGTTTTACTTCAGCGGTGGGTTTGATGGAAAATAAGGTTTCCCAACACTGATATTGAGAATTCCTGACGTAGGGTTTAAAAAGGGAACTTGAATTGCAGTAGCCGGTCCCGTCCCCTGAAACTGACCTTGTCACTTGTGTGTGTGTCATCTCAATTTTAAATTAAATTCTGCTCTATGCAAATAGAAGCATACTCGACAGTCTAATTTCATTTTATCCCCTTTATGTAGGAATTCAGTGTATTTGAGAAAGCTGATGTGTTAACGTCAAGCTGAAGCATTCATTTTGTATTCTGATATTTGGCTGATCTAACGGTTCAAAGCTCCGGGTAGCTGCCTACACTGTGACTATAGGCTGTAACTTGTGTGTGGAATGGAAAAAAAACATGCAGAAAGCTAAACACCATTACAGGCTTGGCTGTTTTGGCAGATCCTGTACATATCACACTTCGCACAGGGCAGATCTCTCTTTCTCTCTTTCTCTCTCTGTCAGATTAGTCACACCTCTGCGGTCTAAGCTGCTGTTTGACAAACAAGAGGAAGTCAGACTTTTGCATAAAAAAAACAACTCTGCTTTAAGTATAAAGTGGGAATAAATGCAAACACCCAGATGGTTTGATAAAAGTTATGCAACTTTTATACCTAATAAGGAAAAAGACGATAATCAAATTGATAAACGGTTGTTTTGGTGTATTTTCTGCATGTTTCAGTCAGTAATTAAAGAAGTTGGTGAAAACAGCTCTGGTCAAGCAGGTTTGCGCATGCTATTGTGTTCTCACTCGATGCCCGTGTCCCAGGACAAATTCCTCGGGGTGGGGGCGTGGTGGTTGGGTGGAGTCAGACTTGTGTGACCTTTGCTCCTGCGGTGTTCACGACGTAGAGCACGCCGGCGCCAGAAAGATGTCTCTGCAGGAAGAGTTGCTCCTCTCCCTCGGTCCTTCCACTGTGTTGGCCAGCGTCGTCCTCCTGCTGCTCCTGTACGTCCTCTCCCGGACTCACAGCTCCAGCGGCGCTCCGGGGAGGGAGCCTCCAGGTCCCAGGCCTCTGCCGCTGCTTGGCAACCTGCTGCAGCTCAACCTCAGCAGACCTCAGCAAACACTCTGCGAGGTGAGTCCATCCCCTCCCGGGGAAAATGATTCTGGTGTGAAAAAGGAATTCAATCTGAGTTCTTTGCCATTCTAGTTGTCCAAGAAATATGGGCCTGTGTTCACCGTACACTTTGGACCCAAGAAAGTGGTGGTGCTGGCCAGCCACAAGACCGTCAAAGAGGCTCTGGTTGGGAAAGCGGAAGAGTTCGGGGACCGAGACATCTCCCCGATTTTCCATGATATAAACCAAGGTCACGGTACGTGCATCCGTCCATGCAGCAGCAGTTCTCACGGCAGAGGATGGACGTTTTCATTCATAAATGAAGCATATTCACGCTAGTTTTGGTGAAACTGGGGTGGGCGGTGTGGTGTTCTGACATTCTGAAAACACCAGTTGTTTTTTTCCAGGAATTCTGTTTGCAAATGGAGAATCGTGGAAGGAGATGAGGCGCTTTGCGCTCAGCACCCTAAGAGACTTCGGCATGGGCAAAAGGTTGATCGAGGACAAGATCGCGGAGGAATGTCAGTATTTGATCCAGAAGTTCGAAGAGCACGAAGGTACAGCAGCGAAAAGTCCCAGAGCTGATGACGTTCTCGTCTCTGGAGACACGTTTCACACAGATCTGGTGTCCACGCTGCAGGAAAAGCCTTTGATACGTCCCGCCTGGCCAACTACGCCACCTCCAACATCATCTCCTCCATCGTGTACGGGAGCAGGTTCGAGTACGACGACCCTCGCTTTGTAAATATGGTCAACAGGGTCAACGACATCATCAGACTGGACCGTCCGCCCCCATCCAGGTAAACTTTGCTCACCTCTCACCCGGTGCTTTCAATGACACGCCAGAAAGCCGCCCCCCATCATTACGTAATGATTTTATATTAGCAGTTCAACGTTCAAATAGTGAATTTCCTAAAGTTTAAATTAGTCAGTGATTTTCTACGATAGAAAATGACCAGAATTTCTTCTGATTTGCAGTTATACAACATTTTCCCAGGACTGGCCAACTGGATAAACACCCGCCAGCTGTTGTTAAAACATGTTGTGGATGAACCTCGGGGATATGACAGACCTCATCCAGCAGCTGAAAGATACCCTGAACCCTGAGGTTTGCAGAGGGTTTGTGGACTGCTTTCCTGCTGCGCAAGCAGAAAGAAGTGGTAGGAGTTTCGGAGTTTTAAGCCAAAGTGGCTTTTTTTTTAAAATAGTTGCATTTTATTACATATTCAACTTGTTTTCCAGGATTCCGGCGTTACCAACAATGTGTTCAGTGACAAGAACTTGTTATACTCGGTGAGCAACCTTTTTGGAGCGGGAACAGACACCACTGCAGCCACGCTCAGATGGGGTTTGCTGCTGATGGCCAAATATCCACAAATACAAGGTGACAAGAACTGTGCATTTATGTTACCATGCAAAAAAAAAAGAGATTGAAAAAAAATGTTGAGCGAGTGCACAATGCAGAAGTTCATAATCAGATTTCCAGAATTTGACTCACCGACTCGGTGATCCTGACCTCTTCTCCATTATTCACCATCCTGTGTCAACATGCTGTATCGATGTTCAGACCAGGTCCAGGAGGAGCTCAGCAAGGTGGTTGGAAACCGGCGAGTCAGGGTAGAAGACCGGAAGAATCTCCCCTTTGTTGACGCTGTCGTCCATGAGGTCCAGCGGGTGGGCAACATCGTCCCCATGGCGGTTCCTCACAAAATGGCCCGAGATGTTGAGTTCCGCGGCTACTTTATTAAAAAGGTAAAGTAAAGGTACAGAAAGTCTGCTACATGAAAAATAAAAGAACCCATCTAAAACTGGCTCCAAATGAACAAATGATTGCAACAGCTCAGTTCCAAAGATAAAGCATTTAGGTCCCAGCGTTGCTGAAACAGCACCCACGCTGCCTAACACAACCCTCTTGGTTCTGGGTCCAGGGGACGACCGTGTTTCCCCTTCTGTCCTCTGTCCTGTATGATGAGAACGAGTGGGAGACGCCACACACCTTCAACCCCTCCCACTTCTTGGACAAAGATGGTAACTTTGTCAGGAGAGATGCCTTCTTGCCCTTTTCTGCAGGTACAAACTGTTAGTGATGACAGATGAGCTCCTCAGGTTGTTCCAGCTGTTTGTTTAAGTTCTGTAAATCTCTCCGTTGTCTCAGGTCGTAGAACGTGCCTTGGAGAAGGTCTGGCTAAGATGGAGGTCTTCCTCTTCTTCACGTCCCTCCTGCAGCGGTTTCGTTTCACTCCTCCACCCGGCGTTACTGAAGACGAGCTGGATCTGACACCAGCTGTGGGCTTCACCCTCAGCCCTGTGCCCCACCAGCTGTGCGCCATCGCTTGTCACTAAAGAGAAGACGGGAGCCCAGTTTGAAGAACTTAAGACAACTAAAATTGTTTTTTTTTAGATTTTAGAAAGGCATTTTTTATGTGGCTTTCGTTAGTCTGGCGATGCCCTTGTGGAATCATGATCCAAAACCAGGTTAAATGTAGAAATGTAAAAGCTGGAAACTTTAGATTTATGAATGACTTTATAAAACAGAAAAGGCCTCTGGAGGCTTCAGTTTCCTTTGCTGTGCTGCAACTCAAATGCCCCGAGCATACTTTTCGTAGGGGTTTGATTTGTGCTTTATGCCTCTTTTGCATTTCAGAGCTTTTTTAGCATCCATTACATTTCACATGGTATCATAAGAAGAAAAAAAAAAGAAAAATAAATGATTAAAAGCAGCACACAACTTGGTGAACTTTTATTGTGTGCGTGTATTTAGGGTGTCCAAAAGCCAGAACTTGGGCTTTCTTTCAAGGACGTGTCAAGCTTGGACCTGGGGAGAAACTCACACTCTCAAGCCAGGTCCCACTCTGCAGGAGGGACAACGGCCCAACGCTGGTGCTCGGCTGCAGCTGCCTCCCAAACGCAGCTAATTGTGATGAGCTACAGCTGCCTCCTGTCGCCAGGCTGCCACGCCCAGAAAATCCAGGAACCCAACACTGGACTCACAACCCAGAAATGGAGGCTGGTGAAATAAAACAGAGCACAAAAGAGGAAACAGACCATTTACAAAAAAACAAGCTTGCAAAGGTCCAAAAGCCAAGGTCACTGGACAGTCAATAATCAGTCAGCCAGGTTGGAGCAAATGAGCGAGTCATTCCTTCAAGCCGTGCCGATGAGTTGTTTAGTTCCTGGATGATTTGCAGGTGTGTGAAAGTGGAAACAGGGGCCGGAAGTAGGTCAGCCCCATCCAGCCTGAGAGAAGGAGGCAAAACTGGCAACAACCAAGCAGGTAACAAGTTCACAAGCTGTTTTGCTACTGTGGACAACCTACAAAGCTGAGTGAATATGAACGGCTGGTTACAGTCAGAGCCGAGGCGGTTTGATTTTGTCATTTGTTCGCACAGTTTTCTTGGTGGCATTTAAGGGTTAATGGTTCAACTGCCTGTTTCGGATGAGCCAAACAATCAAGTTTGACCAGTCAGCTGGCTGAAGACTCGGCTCAGGTGAATAAGTGAGTTCAGCCTGGTGTTGGCTTGGTTGGAACAAAAACCTGCAGCCACATGACCCTTTGTGGAATAGTTTGGGGATCTCCGCATTAAAGGAAGGTGGAGCTGTCCTCAACAGCACTCTGTTTACAGTGTTTAACAGCATCGCTGAACTTCTTCAAGCATGATTGAAAATCTGCTGGAACCGTTCACCTTGGGCTCCCTGACGGTGGCCCTTTTAAGTCTGCTGCTGCTGCGACAGCTTTGCTTCGGCTTCATCTCCAGAGGGAAGCGAAAGGACCTGCCAGGACCCAGAGCTCTGCCTTTGCTGGGAAACCTGCATCAGCTGGATCTCAAGAGACTTGACAGCCACCTCACCCAAGTAAGAACGTAGCTGCTTCTGTTAGCTGTAGGAGTGGAGGGGAGCAGCTTCCATCCAAGTCACCGTGTTGCCTTTCCCACCTCTGCGTTCCTTCAGCTCTCCCAAAAATACGGTCCAGTGTTCAGAGTCTTCATGGCGCATAAGAAGGTGGTTGTGTTGGCGGGGTACAAGACGGTCAAGCAGGCTCTGGTCAACCAGGCTGAGGACTTTGGAGAAAGAGAGGTCTTCCCAATATTCCACGACTTCAACAAAGGCAATGGTACGAGAACGGGGCAGAAGACGCTTGTCGCCACTGGTTTCTGTTCCTTTTTGATGAACCTCTGGCTTTCAGGAATACTTTTCACCAACGGAAACCAGTGGAGAGAAATGAGGCGTTTCACTCTGGGGACGTTAAAAGACTTTGGGATGGGAAAAAGAATCATGGAGGAGAAGATCGTTGAGGAGTGTCAGTACCTGATCGAAGAGTTTGAACAACATAAAGGTGAGCTGGCCTCCTGGAGACCACCGCTCCTCTGAGACCTCACTGCTGAAATCTCGCCCACGTGTGTCTTCTCTTCTCAAGGTGAAGCCTTTGACGGTGCTCAGGTCATTCGCTACGCTGCCTCAAACATAATATCAACGCTCATGTATGGAAAAAGGTTTGATTACAAGGACCCAAACCTTCAGGCCATGATCAGCAGGGACCAGGAGATCATCTACCACACAGGCTCTCCCTCCATCCAGGTGCTCCAGGAGTGTTCTTGAAACAGGTTTCAGGTCACATTATATTAACATTAGGGTTAAATCCTGAAGACACCGAGCTCCTTCTTTACAGATGTACAACATCTTTCCATGGCTGGGTCCGTTCTTGAAGACCTGGTGGGTTATTATGAGGGAATTACAGACACGGGCCAAACACGGTAAAAGGATCCTTACCGAACTGAAGGAAAGTCTGAACCCCGGAAAGTGCAGAGGCCTCGTTGACGTGTTCCTGACCCATAAGAAAGATCTGGAGGTGAAGCATTTCCACCCACCTCTAACTGCAGAAACTCGTGTGAGCACGAGCCTCTCTGCTTCTCCCCTGTGTGTTTAATTCGGATCACTTTTCTGTGTTCAGGACGCTGACGTCAACAATCTCTACTATCACGACGACAACCTTCTTCATACCACCTGGAACTTGTTCGCAGCAGGAACCGACACCACGGCGGACACCCTGAAGTGGGGGCTCCTCTTCCTCGCCAAGTATCCTCATATTCAAGGTGCCAAAACACACTCTGTGGACTTTCTCGCTCAGAAGTAGCAAGACTGAAACCTTTCTGGGCGTATCCAATCAGATCGGGTCCAGGAGGAGCTCAGCAGGGTGGTGGGGAACCGTCAGGTGCGGGTAGAAGACAGGAAGAACCTGCCGTACGTGGAAGCCGTCATCCACGAGACTCAGAGACTGGCCAACGTCGTTCCCATGAGTCTTCCTCACAGAACCAGCCGGGACACAGCCTTCCAGGGCTACTTCATCGGAAAGGTTCAGCACCCGCTCTACTGTCACCCACGTTTACGATGCAGGGTTCTCCTCCAGAGGTTCTGTCTGCCCACAGGGGACGATGGTCATCCCCCTCCTCACGTCTGTCCTGTACGATGAGAGCGAGTGGGCCACGCCGCACACGTTCAACCCCGCCCACTTCCTGGACGACCAAGGCCGATTTGTCAGAAGAGACGCCTTCATGCCCTTCTCCG